>KV424675.1:0-67578 GCA_001632445.1 Peniophora sp. CONT | reverse complement strand
TGGGAGCACTACGCGAGCAGAACGACATGTTCCCCTTGCCGTTTCGTGGCGAGGAGTGCGCCAGGAGAACAAGATGTTTTCCGGAGAGCAGAACAAAGGCGCGCCCTTTGTGGATCTTGTTTCCTGCCCCGGGAAACAACTGATTCTCCTGGCACATTCTGCTCGCCAGGAAACGGCGAGGAGAATGTGATGTTATGGACGTGCGTCTTTCACAGGAAAATATCAGATTCCCCTCGTCTTTCCCGTGTCACGAAAAGCCCAGGGAAACCTGAAGGTTCAATCTGCTTTCCATCCCATTCTGCTCTGTCCGTCCAGGGCTGATGCCTCATGTGACCGCTTTGTTTGGATCCACCACAGTGCTTCTTGTAGCATATCCCACTTAACTATGGCCCACGAGTTATCTCAGTAAGGCACAGCCCAGCTGTGAGAAGTTCATTCAGTATCCCAGTCACAACCGGCCTTGTGTTGCAATTGCCTCTTCGCATCGTGTCTTTGTACTGAATGTACAGAAATAACAGTTGTGGTTGCGTTGTCAGGTCGATGAACCACAAACAAGCCTCGAAGTTCTGGGATTGCTATATATCGCATATATGCTCGGTTGAACGACCTTGATCTCCTTCTCCCACATCCTCGCCGTCGCCTGGTCCCTCCCCATCATCCCACTCTGTCTGTTGTTTGAGTGGGACCCCAGAGACGCTCAGACACCATGTACTCTTCGCGAGCGAAGCGCCGCAAGGCACTAAAATTGGACTTCCGTGCCCTTGAAGACCGTCGCAAGAGACTTGCGCCGCTGGAAATCGTCGCTCTCGCCTACACCTGTGACTCGTACTTTGAGCACGAGATACGCGAGTGGACCGGCGGAAACCGTCTCATGGCCTATGTGGTAATGAAGATGCTGCGCCGGACCGCGCTTGAACATCTACCTATGTTTCTAGGTATGATTTCAATCGCCGTCGTGTTTGGGTATGGCTGACGGCACTGTCAGGTACTACACCCCAGGGTACCGGCCAGATCATTCCAAGCGACACATCGTCATTCTCGCTCGTATTGGTAGGGCACCCTCTGAAGTCCGGCCTGTGCCTCATGGCCCTCTGCGCGAGCTACATGCTTCTGTGGGACGTCATTGTAGCGCCCAAATTGACAAAGCAGGTCTATGCTCATCAAGCCAGTCGCAAGATGGTGCTCGAAGACTGCGAGGAGATAATCAAGAAGCTGGCAGAGAGGGCAGAGAGGGCAGACCTCGAAGAAAAGGCAAGAAAACGCTTAGAAGCACGTGAAGAGGAAGCTGCCAAGCACCTGCAACTAGCTGCTCTGCAGCTGGCTACTCTTCAAGCGACATCCCATCGCACTGAGACTGAGAAGTCATCCAACCGCGAGGATACGATCGGAGGATTGCGGATGGATGTCCGACAGCCAACCGTTGAAGACATTGAAGACCAGCCTTGCATGGTACCCTCTCCAACTCCCTCTTCTTCGCCGACGCGTCCTGATGGTAAGTCCATTTTGCATACCGACATTAGACGGCAGACCAATCTGACCTGCGCACAGTTACGCATGGTGATGATAACCAGCTCGAAGATGACTTCTTGCCTGCTTGGAATTGGGACAATTTTGGGGTGCCAGGAGCGAAGAAAACGATGTTGGTGCCAAAGAGCTCGGTCTTGAAGCCGAAGCCTAACCCGAAACCGAAATCGAACCCGAAACCAAACGCGGATGATGTCGTGCCGCAGCCGAAGACAAAGGCTGCCCAGAGCGTCCCACCTTCGGCGCGTAGGAAGTTGGCTCAGTCGACATCGAACTTGAAGCCTGCCAGTGAGCTCCTCTCTGCTCCAGCACAACCAGACGAGAACAGTCGCTGGTCTGCGCTAGGTAAGTGATAGGCAAACTTCTATCGGGCCATACTCATCGCATACCTGCGACAGATAAACAGAAATGGCGCACAGAGGGCAATCCTTTCGCGAATGGCGGAGGCGGCAACGGGAGGACCATCTATAGACATTGAAGGCTTCGGCTGCGATTGCGTCCTTTCATTAGTCTTACATGCATGTACTATAGAGTGTATATGTGGGCGTCCTACCATAGTACTGTCGGTAGTCCTTAGCTGAGCCGGTGTGGCGACCAGGCACATTCTGAACTGATGAGTTGAACACCGAACGGATCAACGGAGTTCAACGCGTTCGGACGCCTCAGTGCTCTCACTTGGCGAGCACCTCCACTAACGGCGGAGAGCATAGCCGGTTCAGGGTATGTTTATAAGCTTGACCAGCCCTCTGTGTAGTGTATGAACATTTCTGAACAACCTTCACAGTTGCAATCATGATCGCCAAGCTAGCCAGCGGCCTCTCGCTGCTCACCGTCTTATCGCACAACGCGCCCGAGGTCAACTACGACCCTTGCCTTCGGTCTTCCTACCTCGGCACATATGGCTCTCAGAGCGTATTCATGCCGCGAATGAGCTGCTATACCGAGCGTGGGCTCACCTCGTTACTCGGCAAGCTCGACGCCGACATTCCCTCGTTGAACGACGGCGACGCGCTTGTGTGGGTTGAGGAGGCGTCAATCGATTATGACCTCTTGTCTGGCCCGTGGCCCTCTGTCCTCGGTGTCAGCGCATACCTTGAACTTCTTGATACCCTCTCTGGCGAAGTTCAATATGGCTCGAACTCTGCACAGGAAACTCTCGCCCTACCGGCAAGCTATAAGGTGCTGCACCAGACCGAGCGTACCGCGTTGCTCGCGTTACCGCAGCAGCTTGCATATCAACTCTCCGACGTCCTCCCTCCGACATGGAAGCTTTACGCGCTACCCTCCGAGCCGCTCGAACTCGCGGCGTTCTCGCTCGCACCGGCTTCAGAGGAGTTGCTGGGACCCGTCCGTGCAGCGCTTAGCAACCTCAAGTTCAACCCCGACGTGGCGCGCATCGTCGACAGCATAGACTCCAAACAAATGCTGGCCGATGTTCAGTGGCTGTCTGGAGAGGACCCCGAAAGTCCTATCGTTTCGCGCCACTCGTTCTCGGAGGGCTCGCGCCAGGCAGCTGACTGGTTGAAGGACGAGATTGAGAGCACGGGCGCTATCTGCGAGTTGCGTCCGTTCTTGATTGGCTTTGCTCCCAATGTTATCTGGTACGTATCCGGCATTGTAACTGTTTGAACATATAACTGAAGGTTATCCAGTCGTTACCCGTCCACCGTCAACACCACGGGCACCGTCCTCATCAGTGGCCACTACGATAGCCGCGGCTCCTTCGGAAGCCCGCGCGCACCCGGTGCCGATGACGATGGCTCTGGCACTACTGGCGTGCTCAACATTGCGCGCACCATTGGCAAGCTTGGCGTCACTTTCAGGTCGAATGTCGAAATCGTGACATTTGCCGGCGAGGAGCAGGGTCTTTATGGCTCTCGTTACTACTCGAGTGAGTTTGATCACTTCAATGTATTGAAATATTTGTCTGACGGACTCTAGAGGACCTCAAGGAGGAGGGCAAGAATCTTACGCTCATGATCCAAGCGGAGTACGTACTCGTAGGACCAAACATCGCGTCACACTGACAACAGTCTACAGCATGACTGCTTACCATGTTCCCGGCGAGCCTATGCAGCTTGGCCTTCCTGAGACGTGCGTATTGGTCCCAGTCACATATATCAGTCACTTATGTTGATACAGCATCGGCACACCTGAGGTCACGCAGCTGGTGGCCAACATTACCGCGATATACGCGCCCGAGCTCAAGGTTGGC
Source organism: Peniophora sp. CONT (assembly GCA_001632445.1). Classification (NCBI taxonomy): domain Eukaryota; kingdom Fungi; phylum Basidiomycota; class Agaricomycetes; order Russulales; family Peniophoraceae; genus Peniophora; species Peniophora sp. CONT. Next base: position 63,839 of record KV424675.1, on the reverse strand, counting down.
TACTCCTCGGTATGTTGTTCTACTGCAACACGTTGTATCTCGCTGATAGCGTTAACTATAGGCCTGCTGCAGTGATCATCAGTCCTTTTGGTCTCAGGGCTTCCCCGCGTCTCAAGTATTCGAGCGTGCGGGCCCTATCGCTGACCCCATGTACCACAACAGCGGTAAGCACGCCGTTGCTTTGATCTCGGACCTCAAGCTTACATGCGTCCTAGGTGACTTGAGCGAGCGTGTCGGCTACGACGTGGAACAGGCGCGTTCCATCGCCAAAGTCCAGGTATGTCACGCAGACTGCTTCACTCGACCATAGTACTGAGCACCCGTTCATATATAGTTCGCGACTATCTTGCACACCGCTGGCTTTGATTTGCCTTGAGTGCTGTCAACATTGCTACGAACCATCTGACGGTATCCATTTTTGTGCAAGGTCCTGAAGGGCGGGTCAACAACTACACAACTGAGAAGCGTGCTGATATTTCTAAGTAACTATTAGATGGTCCCGTGTAGATGCTGATAATTATATATGGACTTGATATGAGCTTCAGAAGTGAGAAAGGGAATACATGTAAAGTCAAAGCTATAGTCACAACCGACTTCTGGGCGAAAAGCAGTACAGACGTATATGGGGAGGTTGTCCCTGGTTGTAGATGCACGTGTCAGTAACGTGGCGAGCTCCGGTTCGTGCAGTCGCGCTTTGACCTCAACCAATATCTGGCACGCCGTTTGGGGCAGACTTTCATTCAACTGGCATCTGAAACACTTGACTGCGTGTCCAAGTCGCAGGATACCCTCCTAGGCACCCGCACCAATGGATGAGCTCATTCCTGACTTCGAGGTACTGCTCTCAAACGAGCTGTCGCTCGCAGACTACGATGACCTGGAGCCTTTCGTCAGAAGGATCCTCGATGTACGTTTAACAAGTGACGGATGGAGAGAACGGCTGCTCATCACGATTTTTAGCCCGTCTATTCAACGCTTCGCGCCGTCTCTCAAGACCCTGGTCTTCTGAGTCGATCCATGCTCGATTACCTCAACCTCATGCGCGACTCAGTGCTTTCCGACAGTAGGGACTATGTGGACATCAAGACAAGGAAATGCGTACATCTGGCCATTAAACATGCCGACCTGATAGCTGCTGCAAAAGCCTTGCGGACCTTTCGCGCGTACCAATTAATGCGATCTGGGAAAGGATCCATTCATGCGTTGCCTGTTGAAGTTCTCTCTTTGATTTTTGTCTCTTTGACTATCCGCCCAGAAAGCCGATATCATAGCCGACCACTGGACATGAAGTTCCGACTTGTATGTCGCTCGTGGAGGCACACTATCGACAATACCCCGCAGCTTTGGGCGCACGTAAGGCTGGGGATGCGACGGCTCGACTCTCGTCGATTGGAGACCTTCCTTCATCGCAGCAAAGGATACCCTCTTGAACTCCAGATAAAAGTCCTTCTCATGACATACGATCTTCTTCCTATACTCCAAGCGATCATGTCTCGTACACGGCTTCTTGCCATAGACTGCGACCCGTGGGGCTTTATTCAGGGCAATTGGACGACAGATCGAGGCCAAGGCACGGAAGTGGTGCGCCAGTTCTTAAGCATGCCTGCGCCCTCATTAGAAATACTGGAGATTTCCGGCATAGCGTTAGAAGGAGAGGTCTTCTCGAACACAGCACCTCCAAAACTGCATACCGTCCTTCTCGATAGATGCAGGCCCGTTTCACCTACATCCTGTTTCTTCAGTTCGCCCTTGACAAGCTTGTCTGTGGACGACTGCATGTGCTGGCAGAGCATAGACGAGATGCTGGCAGTCATAACCAAGTTGCCAAAACTTCGAGATCTCACATGGGTGGACGAAAACTACCGCACCGCACCCCCGTTTCTTAATCCGGCAGCTTACCACCCGAAATCATTGCCTCTACACCAACTCGAACACCTTGAGCTTAATATGGATTTCGAATCGATCATACGCATCGTTCCCATCCTCGTTTTCCCTACGTCGACCACTGTCACCGTCTCGAGCTTCTTCGCTCAGGTGCCAACAGCTGGTACACCGCAGTTCACTGCTTTGCTTGAAGATTTCGTTTGGCGTTCGAACCGCGCTTTCGGGAATGTTTCCCCGGGGATATCCATGGTTTCAAAAAGCTTACCATCCAGCAACCCGATCGAGAAGAGAGCGGCTTCGGGGTAGTTCTGGAAAGCCCCACTTTTGATGAGCGTGGGAGTAGCCCTCCGGCCACGTTCGACTTCAGTGCTTGCCAGGACATGGAATGCCAAGACGAGTTTATGCTTCTAATAGAGCAAATACTCAGCTGGCCGGGAGTGAGCTGTGCTGTAACAAACATCGAGATGGAGCATCCTGATTACATGCGCCAAGACTCCCATTGGGAAATGTTACTCCGTGCACTTCCTGCTATCACGACCGTGGACGTTACCGGACCAGCCGCCGCCTATCTTTCTCGCGCGTTATACGTGACCGAGTCTGAAACTATCCCTCCGATGTTGTACGGTCTTGCGTGGAACCTCCAGACCATCATTTTAAAACACGTAGGCCCTAGGGTCGTCGCGGTGCTGTGCCAGATGCTCGAAAGCCGCGCGGAGCATTCCCTTCCGAGGCTTGAGTTGAAGCTACGGTGTTGCGAGATTGACTGCGTCACATTGGGACAGCTTCGACTTCATCGTGGAATACATTCGGTAGAGTGGGACGGTCGGCAAGAGGGTCTGATCTGGGGTGATTACCATGATCATTTAGACTCTGACGAAGACTCGGAGTGATAGTAGCTTCTTCTCGCCTTGACTGTGTGTAATGGACAAGTTGGGAATCTGTAGACGAGAGCTAATATGAATGAATCGATTTCCAACGGTGTTATTCGAAGGGCCACGCATGTTCATGAGTAGTCAACTAATAGACTTTCCTTGACTCCCGCCTTATAGTAGAGAGGCCCAGGCTTAGTGATCACATCACTTGCCAGTCTGCGATCCAATGTGAACAGGGAAGGAGACTCAGGAGTCTGCGCATCGGCGGAAGCCGCAAACACACGTGCTCACAACGTGGCCGTTTCCGAGTCGCCACAAGTTTTCGGGCTTAGACATGAACCAAGACGACGACGTTCCGAGCATGATCAGGGAGGCACTTAAGGAGCTAATACCTGACTTTGAGCCGCTGCTCTCGCATGACTTATCATCCAATTATGAGGACTTGAACCCTCTTGCTGAACGTGTCCTTTCCGTACGCAATCCTAACCATTGTGTGCGATATATTACTGACTGATTATGTACCGCCACACAGCCTGTCCTTCCCACTCTTCGCGCTCTGTCACAAGACCCAAGGATCCTGAGTCGGGCACTACTTAGCTATCTGAACCTAACGCGCGATTCGGAGCTCCATGGAGAGTGCGGACAAATCAAAGCACAATACGAATGTCTGGCCACCGAGTACGCCGACCTGATAGTTGCTGCGCAAGCCTTGCATACCCTTCGTGCGCATCAGCTGGTACAATCAGGAAAGGTCTCCATCCATGCAATGCCTATGGAGGTTCTCTCCTTGATCTTTGCCGCCTCGACTGTTCCGCATGTGCGCCAGGATTACAGCGACCCCTTTGATATGAAACTCCGGCTCGTTTGTCGCTCATGGCTAAATGTCATCAACAACACCCCACAACTCTGGGCGCATCTGGACATTCGGATGAAAGGTTTCGATTTGGAGCAGTTCGCGTCCATCCTTCTTCGCAGCAAAGGGTACCCCCTTGAGATCTGGATACATCTCGAAGCATTCATGATACGCGACGACCTTCTTCCTCTACTTCAGCCCTCAATGTCTCGCGCGCGGTTTCTTAGCATGGGCTGTGCCCCATGGGGACTCGGATCCCCAATGACGCCGGCTGATTGGGAGGCAAGATATGATCATGCCATGGAAGGTATGCGACAGCTCATAAAGGCGCCTACACCGCTACTGGAGGTGCTGCAAGTTACCGATATGGAGTTCAAGGACGAACTATTTTCGGACGTGGCACCACCCAAACTGCACTCCGTCCATCTTCTCGATTGTAGCCCCGTTCCCCCGACAGCCTGCTTCTTCAGTTCTCCGTTGACAAGGTTGATCCTCGACGGCTGCGGGTGTTGGGAGAGCATAGACGACATGCTGGTAGTTCTGGCCAGATTACCGAACCTTCAGCGCTTCCAGTGGGACACGGACAATTACCTTACCATCCCAACATTCCACAATCCGGCAGCCTACCCTTCCAAATCTCTACCCCTACCCCAACTTGAAAATATCGAACTCAACATGGAGCTTGAGTTAGTCGTACTCATCATCCCTATTCTCGTCTTTCCTACTTCGGCCACCATGACCATCGCGGGCAGCTTCGCCCATATGCCAATGGCCGATGCAATGCACTTCCGGAATTTACTGGATGATCTCCAATCTACTTTCGAGCCGCTTCTCCGAGCTGCTTTTCCTCTTGACACGCGCGGCTTCGAGAAGCTATCCGTTCAAGAGCACACTCGGGGGGGAAACGAGGAGGGCTTCAGCATAGTCATGAAGGATCCCATTTACGGTGGCCATGACGATGATCCTCCCACTACATTCGACTTCGGCGCTTGCCACGACATGACACACCAGGATGAGTATGTGCTCATACTAGAGCAAGCGCTCAGCTGGCCGGGGTTGGGCCATACCGTGACAGAGATGGAATTCGCACACGGTAACTTCATGTGCAACGAGTTGCAGTGGGAAAGACTCTTGTGGACACTTCCCGCCCTCCATACCGTGGACGTATGCGGTCCGACAGCCGCGCATTTTCTCCGTGCATTACGCACACCTGCATCCTTGGCCTTATCAGGCTTAGCATCGAATCTCCGGACGGTAATCCTGAATAGTGTCGGCCCCAGGGTCATCGCGGTGCTATGTCAAACGCTCGACTGGCGCGACGTGCAGTCCTTCCCGCGGCTTGTCTTGAAGTTGTACCAATGCGAAATTGATTTCGGCACGTTGGTTCAGCTGCGGCTTCATCGTGGCATCGAGTCGGTGGAATGGGATGGTGAACTGAACGGTTGTCTTATCTACGGCGACTACGAAGAGTCGGACGAAGAGAACTCGGACGGAGCCTCGGAGTAGTACCGATCCATGCTCGTTCGGGCTACCTGGTCAGGATTTATAGATCTGAGACAATCGGACCGACCTGCCGTTTTGCACTACTGTGACCGACACAGTTCATACGCAACAAACAACCACCACTTCACACTGTCCCTATAGACATTAACATACTTGAGGCGTAGAGGACCTGCACATCTTTTATGTTCCATACTCAATTCCCATCACCCGTGTATCGGCTACGTTCGGTGATTCGCGTACAATGCCCAAGTGGGGCACGTGCGCAGTAAGCGGGCGGGTCACCGATCGCTTTGCGTCTTGTCCTGAACCAGCATCACGAACATCTCTAGCACGCATCCACACTCAGGGGTACTGTCGCTCGGGTCCTCGCGGGCTCTTCAGTGTCAAGAAGTCGCCTCTCCGTACGCTGCAGGCGTGAAGAGATTCGAGGATGTCGCAACACCCTGCTCTAAACCCCTGTTATTGGGAAGCCTCAGGCTGCCGCATAACTCCAATGTCCAAGAGCCATATACTAAGCACTTACTTGACGTGAGCATGGTCATGAATACATGACATCCACTGCCCACTTAATCTGTGTTTCAGCCCGTCCGGTCCTTAGACCGAGGATCCATCCACTCTTTGCCGGCAGAAGTGCTGTCTCTCATCTTCATCGCCTCTATTCTGCCGTCGGAGGGCCAAGATCATTGCGAGCCTATTAACGCGGATCTTCGTTTCGTTTGCCGCTTGTGGAGAGATGTTATCGACCGCACGCCACAACTCTGGACATACGTGCTTCTGCGACAGCGACGATTCGACCCCAAACAACTTCGCGTTCTCGTCGATCGTAGCAAGACCTGTCCTCTTGAACTTCGAGTTCACCTCCAGTGTTTAGCGGCATTTGACGGACTGCTTGATGTCCTACAACCCGCAATGGCTCGCACACGTTACCTTTACCTGAGCTGCGAGCCCTGCAACATGCATCTCGACTTGACGACTCGACCCGATTGGCCAGCGCTATACGAACATGCTCAGGACCTCATGCGCAGACTCATGGAGACGCCTGCACCACTACTTGAGGTCCTTGACCTCCGCATGATAAATGTACCCAAGGACATCTTCACGGGGATAGCACCTACAAGCCTACGCTCCGTGCATCTCCTCGATTGCAACCCTGTCCCACGCATGTCCAGCTTTTTTAGCTCTCCTTTGACCGGTCTGGTCATGGATTACTGCAATTCTTGGGACACCGTGGACGACATGCTTTCTGCGTTAGCCGCGCTACCTCATCTCAGATGGCTTCAATGGGACACAGATAGACACTCGGACCATCCACCATTCCACCACCCGGAAGCTCACGAGCGCAAATCGTTGCCCTTGCACCATCTTGAGCATCTCGAACTATCGTCGTCTCTTGACAATGTCTCGTCAATCGTCCACATACTCGACTTCCCTCCAACAGCCACCCTCATCATCTCTGGCGAACTCTTGCAGGAACCTGTGATTGGCACGCAGTCCTTTGATGACCTTTGCAAGAGGATCAGCCAAGATTTAGAGCCACACCTTCGACGATCTTTCGTTGACGAGGCGACTGGATTCACGAGTCTCGTCAATCATGCATACAGGGGACACAACGAGGACGGGTTCAGCTTCTCATGGAGTCATCCGAGTGGGGACGGTCCTTTTCCTACCTCGTTCGAGTTCGGGGTGTTCTGGGATATGGAGAACCGTGGCGAGTATCTGGCCATCCTGCAACTGATGTTGAGCTGGCCGGGTATGCGTCACGCCCTAACGCGCCTCGTTGTCGACCACGAGATATTCATGGCACAAGAGTCTCATTCTTGGTCCACGGTCTTCCGCACGCTTCCCAACCTTACAAATGTGGATGTACATGGCGCTTCCGCCATCTGCATGTTACGCGCCGTACGGACATCCGCATCTTCGCCTCACCCATCGGAGAGGTATATCACGTCGAATCTCAGGACGGTAAGATTCATTGACGTCGGACCTGAATTCTTCCCGGAGCTGCTCGGTATGCTTTCAGAGCGCAGAGCGCTATCTCTTCCACCGCTTGAGATCAAGTTGCGCGGATGCGAGGTCGACACTGAATCGGTAACGCGATTGAGGCGTTGCCAAGGAGCCAAGAGCGTCGAGTGGGACGAGTGGAAGAAAGAGGAGGTCTCCACTATTAGCGTTTATGAGGAACAGTTAGCATATGTCAGTGATCCAGAGTAGGCACGACCTCCAGCCTTCATGTATCTCGTGCTACTCTACGATCGACATGCATCTGCAAGAACACTGGCCCACTATCACGCGCGTTTCGGTGGTGCCGCTACGCACGGTCAGCGAGGGACATGAGAAGACGAAAGAGCGAGCGACGAAATACGGGCTATATTTGGTGAATGTCATGGAGTGACGCTTGGTGATACAATACAGCATTGGTACATCCTTCAATCAGCACTGACGGCTTCATGCCTTGACTTCCCCGCCAGCCCACCTCCACGGCGTATGGCGGAACTTCTCCGGCTCATCACGCGCGCCCTCCTCCCAGAAGCGATACTCGAGCCAGACATCCTCGTGCATCTGCTCCTCAGTTGCCTGCAACCAGCGCCCAAGTTCGGGTGCGAGCGGTATAACGCCGGTTTCGAGCACGTACTGATCCCAGTGCTCGAGCAACTCCTTGAGCTTCTCCGCGTACTCGGGTTCGTCGGCCAAGTCGGTCGTCTCGCCAGGGTCGCGCGAGAGATCGTACAATTGCCACTTCTCTGTGCCCTTGGGCTTCGGGAGGAAGACGATCTTGTGCATGCCCTTGCGGAGAGCGGCACGACCGCACATCTCCCAGCCGGTGACGTGGTCCTCGGCATGGATGCGCGGTGCAGCACCCTTGGCGAAGGGCACGAATGATGCGCCGCGTAGAGGCACAACCTCACGGCCCTGGTAGCGCGGAGCGGGATGCGTTGCGCCAGCCATTTCTATGATGCTAGGCGCGAGATCCATGACCGTCGAGAACTGGTCCGTGATGCCACGGGAGAGGTTCGAGGGGAGCGTGTTCGACGTTGGGAACTTTGCCACAAATGGAACGCGCACGCCGCCCTCAGTCGTGTAGGTCTTGTAAAGCCGTGACGGCGCAGTCGCGGCCTGTGCCCAGCGCGGACCATACCAGCAAAACGAGTTGTGTGCGCCGAGGTTATCGAGCGAGTTGTCGTAGTATTTCTGCAGATGGTCAAGCATCGCTGATTGTATTACGGGATATGCCTGCAATCGGAGCGTCCAGTCAGTAGTTTTAGATGTTTAGCATGCAAGAGACAAACATACCTCGTAGGCAGCGCCCTCAGCGCCGTTGTCACTCATGAAGCAGATGAACGTATTGTCATACTCGCCCGTGCTCTTGAGATGTTCGACGACCTTGCCAATGTTGTTGTCCATACACTCAACCATAGCTGCAAAGACTTCCATCGCACGGCTAGACTTGGCTGGGCGAAGAGTTAGCCTTCAATTCGTCAAGGCTTGCTGTACTGAACAAACAAACCCTTCTCTTCCGGACTCAACGCGGCCCATTCCCTGACTTCTTCCGCCACCACCGGGTGCGGCTTAACATCCTGCGGGATCATGCCCAGATCCTTAAGACGTTGCAGACGGCGATCGCGAAGGACGTCCGGTCCGTCATCGTACACGCCCTTATAGTGCTCGATCACTTCCTTCGGCGCCTGAAGTGGCCAGTGAGGTGCGGTGAAGGGAAGATATGCGAAAAACGGCCGCGTTTCTTCACGCTCCTGACGCTCCTGAAGATACTGGAGCATCTTGTCGCCATAGCCGTCGGACGAGTACCAGCCTTCGGGCAACTGCTTTACGTACTCGCCATCCTCCGAATGAAGGGCGATAGAGGTCATGGTCATGAACGGGGGAATCTTTTCCGGAGTTTGGAGTTGTGGCTCAAAGGCATAGTGGTTGGAGCCTTGCTTAACTTGTCAGTTGCGTCGCTGGATATCGTGTAAAGATAACTTACACGCGGGGAGATGTGCGAAGCTGCGCTCGAAGCCGCGAGCCTTCGGCGACCGTTCGGGCGTAAGGCCAAGGTGCCACTTGCCGCTCATGAGGGTTTCGTATCCCGCATCGCTAAGGACCTCGGGAAGCGTGACGACGCGTTCGTTAAGGTAACCCTCATAGCCAGGCATGCCACGTTGAGGCGCGGTACTAAACTTGCCATCCTTAGAGGCGTTCCGACCAGACTTGTTGGTCCACTCGATGAGATTTCCCAGACCCGCGATGTGGTGGTCTGTGCCGGTCATGATCATCGCACGCGTCGGAGAGCATGCAGCGGCGGCATGAAAGTCGGTGAAGCGGAGACCATCGTTGTGCGCTGCGAGTGCGTCGATGTTCGGGGTGCGAATCTCGCCGCCAAAGCAACCTACGTCCGAAAAGCCTAGGTCATCAGCGACGATAACTAGAAAGTTGGGACGCTTGTCGGCAGATTCAGACTGGGCAGCCATAGTGAACGAGGGGAAGGTTAAAGAGCTGAACTGCAGCGGTTCTCCGCAGTATAGATAAGTAGAGCATCTGGTTTACGGTATATCTTTCGGACGCATGCCCCGACCCCCGCAGAGGGTTTCCGCTGGGTTGACCATAGTGACAGAAGACGACATGCGCGCGCGAGACTGGCGCGAGCGCACATGATCGCGTTGGGATCCCACGCCACAGTAGGGCAAAGTGTTTAGGTTCGACGACGATGGCCCGCCTGCTTATCCTCTGAGATATCATATGGTCCTGACGCTAGCGAGTAGAGATTGCCTACTGCAAGAGTAACCCGCGCGTTATGCTTCGCTGGCGCTACTTATCAACATGCTTTCAAAGCTATCCTCCCTCGCGAGGTCCAGCACTTCAGACGTTCACACATGTGTCCAATCATCAAGCGCATTATATAGATGCAGCAAGAAAACGATGCAAGAAACCGAGATGGGGTAGTACTGTACAGGGATTACATTTGTGACTTCTCCATGGAATGCGTGCGCGAGGATCTAAGCCCACACGAGCGGGGCAATCACGCAAGCATAATCGTACAAAACAATGGGTCGGATCGGATACGAGATGGGCGTGAAAACAGGCAGGGATCTGGGGATGGATGATGGATAGAGACGATGGGTAAACAGACACAGGCGCAAGTGGTATGGGGACAGTGTAGGGGAATGGAGTAGGAGGCCGGGGATGAGAATACACGAGAGGAGACTAGAACCAATAGAGATGAATAAGAGAGACGGCGGTGATGTGGATTGTGACATGCGACGTAGCAGGAAGACGAGGAGACAAAACAAGTAGGAAAACAAAAAGAAAAGGGAAAGCCGGACCGCGTCGCCGGACGAGACGACGCGGTCACATGATATCCACAAGGCGCGCTTCCCATCATGATGGCGATGGGGAACGCGTCCCTGGGCAAAGCGAGCTCAATCGTGCGATAGGACGTGTTTGTGTGCGTGATGAGTGTGTTCAGGTCGTGAAGTGATGCAAAGCGCATGGAGCGCGGAACGATACGATGTGCGACGACGACGATGCTGTGCGGAGATAAAACGTGTGGGATGGGCGGCCTGTCAACCAAGTTAGCGTCGGAACGATACAGGGACAGCGGGCGGAACGACGTACGGGTTGTGATACAGTATACGGAATACAATGGCGCGTATTTCCGCGCACGTAGCGCAACTACCGTCTGCGTGTACGGTTCGTCTGCGCCCTAGGCGCCCGTTTTCGTACTGGGCTCTTCGAGACCTTCTCGTTCTGATCAGCAGATACGTCCTCAGACTCCGGTTCAGGAATAGGCACGACAGATGCCTGCTTCGTCGTGCGGGCCTTCTTCGCTGGTCGTTCCTCGCTCTTCGCAAGCTCCGCAACGACGTCAACGGCTGTAGACGCCGAGGAGGCCGAGCCAGAACGAGAGCGCTTGCCAGAGACCACTACGGGAGCGGCTGAGGCCGAAGTAGCCGTTACAGAGCTGATATCTGAGCTCGCGCTTGATGAAGCAGCACGCCGGGCGGTTGGGCGCGCTTCGTCTGCGGCGGCAGCAGCAGCATGTTCCTCCGCTTCACGGGCAAGTTGGCTCTTCTTCTTTGGGCGCTGACTTGCGCGAGTCGGAGCGGGAGTGGCTTCGATCTCCGCGGCAGGAAGTAACATCGAGTGAGCGAGAGGGCTCGAGATCACCGGTGCATGAGTGGGACTGCCGGCGGCCCGCTTACGTGCCGCTGTCGTGCGAGCCCGTTTCGTAGCTGGCGGTGCGGCAAGTTCAGGCTCCTGTGCCTCGATGGCCTCTTCAACTGTCTCAATCGCGGCCGCGATGACAGCCTTGCGCTTGTTCTGCGCCACGCGCGGACTAGTGCGGGTTGGCGGCGCCGCCACGCTGGGCTTGAGCGACTCTTCCCACGTCTTGTAAGCTCGGACTATATCGCGAAACAGGTCGACGTCTGAGTGCAACGGAGGGTCCGTGCGGCGTGTAGTGCGCATCAAATTGTGGGCTAAAGCAGACAAATGACAATGAGCGTCGGTTTCAAATCAGGCACCGAGAACAAGGGAAACGCACCACCGGCGCCGAACACAAAGCGAGCCGTTTCTGCACGAACGTCCTCACTCCAGAAGTGGGAGTAGTTGTCCGCCCAGGGAGAGTGTGCGAGTGAGAGTGCTGCGAGTGCCCAGATACTTTGGTCGACTTTGCCCTGTTCCCTGGCCCACGCGAGGGTGCGCGGCGAGGTGGCGGCGGCCATCTCGATGGCGCGCGGATCGCGCGGCGTAAAAGTGTTGTCGGCCACGGTGGGAGACGAGGTCACGACGACGACCTTTGTCCTCGTGTAGACGGGCTTCTCCCACACAGGTGCAGCAGGCTTGCTGAGGACACCGAGTGGATCGTACTTTGGTGCGGTGGGATCGTGTGCCGGCTCATCGCGGCATGACGAGGTAGCGTAACGGGTCCGTAGGGTATCCATGTCTGAGATAGAGTCGTACGCTGAGTGCGCAGCGTATCCGAAACTGTAGAAGGGCGAGAGTGTCGCCTGCATCGTTGAGTGGCGAAATCGGAAGATACTTGCGGTCGCTGATTCAAAGCCTGCTCAGAGCGTCGGCCTACGGGAGTGCGACTGGCGGCGCTGTACGTCGGTCGACGACGATGTGTAGTGGTGGGTCGGTACTAAGGTGTGTGCGCGGACAAGGGACAGTGGTAAATCCGCCCGCTGCATGGACCTCCCCACGTGCAGGCACTATGCTTCCATCTATTCTCTTTTCGCATCCGCACCTCGCCGGCACCCGAGCACCCGTGTACACCCACCACACGCGCTACAAGCTTGTTCGCAGCGTGGACTGTCAGCTTCGCGCCCGAGCCCGAGCCTCCTCGCAGCCCGCTCGCGGTTGAACTAGACAGTGCTCAATCTGCCCCGCGTCATTATTATTGATGTGCTTTCCCGATCGAGATACATCAGGAACGAGCCTCGGCCTCTCGCGTGGCTCTTTGTCCCGCTTTCTCCGTTGCTCCCACTTCGCCGAGCGTGCTTTCGTTGCTGCCCTCGACTTCGGCATCGTCCTCCTCGAAGCGAACACTTGCGAAGGGCGACAAACACGTCCATCACGCATGCTCCGGCCATCTGGAAAAACGTGTTTTCTTATCGAGCCGCTCTACGTACAGAATCGCGCACTTCCATCTGGAAGATGGACCAATATGTAACCTGACTCGCAAACGTCCGCTTGCCCTCTGCCCAGCAGGCCAGCACACCGGCGCGATAATTCATCGATAATCCATCGTAGCAGCGACGATGTGCCGTGTGGCGTTCGGGCGCGGCGGCGCGCGCATACTATGCCGCGGCCGGCACGGCGCGATGTCCCGGTCTTGTGTGTGAGCGTGGGCCTGCGCACAAACCCTGCTTGATCTCACTCCCGTCGCCGACGCCGACGACGCAGCGGGCGCTGAGAACGGTCAGCCGTTCGTCGCTGCGCGCTTGCTTCTGGCGTCTTGCAGTCGTTGGAGGTAGCCCGGGAGTTGCTCGCAGTCTTCTTCCCACTCGCGGAGGTCGACGTGGGGATCGGATTTGATCAGAAGCGCTTGTATCTGAACAGCTTCTGCCACTGCGAGATTCCCTCCAGGCAGCGCAGACGGGGCAGGCATGGTGCGCTCGGCTTCTTCGAATTGCTGCTTCTGAGCAAGTGCGTGAACATCATGTAGTATGGCAAGAGCATGGCATTGGGCGGTGTAAAGCGTGGTCTGAGGTGAAAGCCACGGCGAACAAAGAAGCAGCACACGACGTAAAGGCGCAAAGATCGACGTAGCCATGTCAGACTTGGGAAAGAGATTGGACTTACATTGAGGCGCTCGACGTACCCTATGACAATGACGGTCGTGTAGGACTCCTTCAGCCAGGCGCCGGAAGCAAGCACACAAAGTTTAGCATCAACAAGCAGTGCATGTTCGCCGCTCCAGAGCAACATCCTCGCGTTCTCCCGGTCGTACGATAGCACCCTACAACAGACAGCGGGTCAGTCGAAGCGTCGAAAGCAGTGCAATATGAAAGCATGCTCGTCGCGCTACGTACTTGCCGCATGTGCGTACTTTGCGCAACAGGTGTTCATCGCTGTTCTCCGCGATTGCCGCAACAGTCGTGGGTGATGCATACTCCGGGCGTTGAGACATGCTGGGGATCCACTAGCGGCACGTATTGTAGACTCGTATTGATACGTGTTTTAATGGTACAGACGAATGGAACACCTCGGGCTTGCCGCCGCACAGCAGATGGTGGTCCGGGGCAAAGAGCGGCTCTGCACGTACCAACTCACGGGATCGTGCAACGTTCTTCCCAATTCAGCAAAACGCTTCCGATCAATGTGCCTGGTCTCCCGCACCCTGAATCCGGACCACCACCACTCCTCGGAACACTGTGACTCGTATATCAAGAAGCCTCCAGCTTTGCTTGGAGTGCCTACAGAGCTTGTTGTAAAGATTGGCCTCCATCCAGATGCGGCGTCTATTCTCCGACAGGCGCACACGGGCCGCTCGGTGCGCGAGATCACGACCGTTCCGGAGTTGGAGTAGATCGTCCAGCTGTACGCGTGCGGTATGTTGGATGAACCTTTTCGGACATGACTGTACCAGAGCGTCTGGCTAGACTTCAGCAATGGGAACTTGCGCGATACAGAGCCGATACAGCCATACACGAGGGACTTCCGCCCACTGCTTTACCACGTCTACTTGGCGTCTACTGACGTTGCAGAACGTCTATGGCTTATTTATGCCTGCTCCTAATGGACCGCTCCTTGCATCCTGTAAATCTCGCGGTATACTCTGTCACGCTTGGTTGCTAACCTATTTTTTATGCTTACCTTTGAAACATACCCTCGACGATTGTTGAGACCGTATCCTCGATCGATACGTTCCTCGATCACGCGCAGGCTTCACAATATCCCACTCTTCACTCGATGGCGCGGCTCCTGTGCTTCGGGGATAACATACTTGCATGTTTGATGCGCGCGACTGACGGGTCAACAAACGTAGTTCCCTGCGAGCTTAACGAAATAGCGACGAGTGCATGTCGACACTTCAAAACCCGGGCTCGGGCATATATACGAGTAAGATCAGCGCGGCCACTATTTATTGTTACTCGGTGGCCACATCCTGCTACATGCCATGCTCGGTCGCCATGGCAGAACCAACATACCCTCTCGTACCCATCATGAATATTCTCGCGGCGGTTCTCATCTCCCTCTCATTCCTGACTAGCAACCTTCGTGGCCCTTACAATCGAGGGGTTGTGATGCTCAAGGGATGGGTGCTAGTCGGCCTCATCAATACGTCCGCCCAAACAATCTTATGGCATAACTCGACCAGAGTTTTTGCACCGGTGTTCTGCGATATCTGTAAGTCGTTACACGTTTTCATGTCGTCCAGTGTAGCGCTTATGATACGTATGGGAAAGCGTCACATCTTGCGTTTGGTTACTCAATCGGAATACCTGCCTGTTCGTTGATTATCACACGTCGACTATGGCATATGTTGGCCGGTGACATGCCACTTGATGGGTCGAGAGTGCGCAAACCGCTTCTGTTTGACTGTACGGTCCGTTCACAACACTACAGATCCGTAGGGAGGCTCTGATCGACTATCTTCTTGCACTTGGAGCGCCTGCACTATACATGGCCACATGTGCGTTTCTCTACCCCCTCTAACGCGGCCTATGTCCTCATTCTCCCATATAGACTATATAGTTCAGGGTGCACGGTTCACTATCTGGGAGGATTATGGATGCAATACAGGTGCTTATCGAAGCGGCGTTGCCATCCTTCTTCTGGACATTTGGCCTCTATTGTTCCCCGTTGCATCTGTGGTACTTTACTGCTGTACGCCCACGTTTCGTGCTCTATGTCACGTTTCTCTGCGTCTGACATGCCATAGGGCGCATCTGTCTATACTTCTGCCGCCACTGGCGCACAGTCACGGAAGCTCTAAGCGGGCCTACAGGGTTAGACCGTACCCGCTACGTGCGCATACTTGCGCTTAGTCTCATTGACATCCTGATATCCCTGCCTATCGGTATTATCCTCCTCTCCATCAACATTCGGGGTCAAGCTTTCCCTTTCTGGCCCGGCTGGGCTGCTGTGCACCACAACTGGCAGCCGGTCCTTGTGTCTGCTCAGGAATGGCAAAGCGATCCGATAGCTCGTTTCAGTATCTACTGGAATGAGTGGTTAAACGTCGTATATGCTTTGGTGATATCCGTGCTGCTAGGAGCTGTTGGCGATATGAAGAGATCTTATAGAACGGTCTTTGACAGTGCAAGGGACTCGGAGTCTGGCATGCGCATCAGTAGACACATTTCGGGCCCAGAGATCACAGACGTCGGGATCACGATGTCTGAGGTAACGTGAGTGTTTCAAGCATTATACGTGCATCCATCCTCTAAACGTGAGCTAGCAGGAACAGCCCAGACTCAGGTATATCCTGCGGGGATGTGATGCAGGTTGAAAGTCATTTTGCGCTGGATACTCTCAACGCTCCTGACGGACTGCTCACGCACACCATCGATATCAGCACAGATTCTTATAATGAGTACGCTAGGCAAGGGATGAATGGAGAGCAATGTGTATGAACTTATGCGACTGCCTGTGACCCAATTTCTGCTTGATGAATGTATGATAATCATAATAGCTTGATTATAATGTCTCACTATACTGTAGCAAACCTGCAACGAGGGCGAAGACACCCTGCGGCACGCCGACATACACCTGGTGAACAAAGGTGAGAAGCGCTAGTTATACACTAGCAGACAGTGCAATTCATGGTGCCGTTCAAGTCTCATTGCGGCGACGTCCGAGTAAGTACGGTCCCGGGTGTGGCGAGCGGGCAGCGTAGTGGTCGAGAGGTATATATATGCTACTACTTCATTAGCTCACCCTACTACTGCCCGCTTAGTGTATTTATGTTTGTCCTATCGTAGCCATATCGACCTATGAATGTCATTCTCTCTGAATCAGCTGAAGAATGACGCGAGCATCGTGGCCGATCGTTGCAATTCACGGCAAACTCCGCCGCGCTTGGACGAAACCGCATCGTCGCGGTCTTCCGGATGAACCACCATCATCGCCCCGGGTTGATTGATTTCGCTCTTCCACTTAGACTCCAGGATGTGCTCGCAGTGTTTCATCGACAACCTATGTATGCTGTCCATCAACACGATCGCTGGGAGAAGTCGCCGTTTCGAGCAGCTCCCGCTACGCAGAAGCTCGTCCATCTGGTCGCACATCTTCATACGTTCCGATACGTCACACAACCTTGGGAAATATCATGCACAGAATCTTTTCCGCTATGCTCCATCTGTAGAGAGATATCCAACTACGCCGAGTCCGCTTAACGCGGATGCAAGAGATGCGCAGCGAGATGTAGTTTCTCGGTTCCTTGTTGTTGATCCACGAGTGCGTGTGAAAGTGAGAGCTGAGTTCATATACGTGCAGGTTGACGTGTTCGCGATCCTAGGAACCTTCTGCTCCAATCCTCTTTCCTTACTATTTTGGGCTTTCGGTTGTCATGGGGGATCCGACGTACCCGCTCACGCCGGCATCTAATATAATCGCGGCAACACTCCTATCACTTACTCTGGTAACGAGTGGAGTGCGAGGGCCTTATAATCGTGGTGTTATCATGCTCAAGGGATGGGTACTTGTTGGCCTTGTCATCACATCGATGCAAACGATCATGTGGCACAACACCTACGAGGTCATCGCACCGGTGTTATGCGATATTGGTGGGTCATACTCTACTTCAGCTTAAATTGGGTCACTGATAAGATTCATAAAACAGTGTCCCGTCTTAGACTTGGTTTGGAAGTCGCGATTCCTGCCTGTTCCTTGATTATGACACGTCGGCTATGGCTTATCCTGAATGGCAAGTCCTCGTTTAGCGAGTCAAAGGTCGCAGATACACTTCAGTGGAGGTCTACGATGCACTCATAACAGAAATAGCTCTGGATGGAGGCGGCTTTTGATTATTTCCTTGGACTTGGCGTGCCTGCCCTACATATGGCACTGTGTACGTCTGTCAGCTCATTCTCTGGCGGTCTATTCTGAATCGGTGTAGATTACGTAGTACAGGGAGCGCGCTTTGCGGTATTTGAAGACCACGGTTGCGAGGCAGTTATCGATAACGACGGCGTCACCATACTCTTACTCCAGGTGTGGCCCGTGCTGGTTCCAATCATTTCCATTACAGTTTACTGCTGTACGCCCCCTCACTACTTAAGATCCCTATTCACACTCACACAAATCAAGGGCGTGTCTTCTCGCACCTGTATCAGCAGTGGCAAAAAGTGAATATAACTCTCAACGGACGCACGGGCATAGATCGCGCGCGCTACATGCGTATGTTGGCACTTAGCCTCATTGATATCCTGCTATCGCTCCCCATCGGACTCTCTGCATTTTGTCTCAACATGGGGCGAGATCGTGATATCCCGTTCTGGCCGGGCTGGGAGGCTGTACACGGTCACTGGGAGCCTGTAACCGTGGTCTCTGTCGAGACATGGGGAGCCAGCCTTTGGGATCGTCTGCTCGTACACTGGCATGAATGGCTGTGCGTCGTGTATGCGGTAGCAATCTTTGCGCTATTCGGAGTCTCTCATGATGCGAGGGTCACGTACAAAAAGGCCTTTGAGAAGGCAAAAGCGGTTCTGTTAGCAAAGGACAGGCGTACGGCTGACGAGATGGCATTCACGGCAGTAATAGCCCCGGAGGATCGGTGAGTGTCCATGAGTTGTGCGAGATTTCAGTCTTATTGAACAACATACTATGCCAGTATCTCTCCAGCGCCCCTGCCATCCCACGACGGAAAGTCGGCAACAACAGAGACCTTCGTTCTCGATAGCCTGAATGGTCCCGACGGCCTTTTCACGGTTCGCTTCGAAGTCGGCGGTGTTGATATTGACTGCCCTGGTGTCATGGACAGTGCTAGAAAATCAGACCAAGAACTTGCATGACTGTACGCTAGACTACTGGTGAAAGGCAACGGGTATTACGTTGTCACCAAATCTGACTGTCGCGATTCTTTGTATATGAATATCAATTTTTCCGTCTCAAACTCATTCACGATGCCACCACCAAAGCTTTCCGCTCTTTTTCAGGTCGGGCTGCAGCTACTAGTAGTACTGGTAGTAGAAGTAGACCACCCGGTGTCCCGTATCAGGACGGGTTGGATCCCGCCCTGATCGCTAACGCTTTTACGCGAATGAGTCACGCATACGGTCGAGTCGGTTTCGACGACGATGGAGTATGTCTTGCATGAGTACTCTACACGAATGTCTGTACTTATTTAAGTAATGGGTGTCACTCCAACAGAGCTCGTTCAGAACTCTGAGCATCACGGGAGGTTAAAGGCAACAGAGGATGACCCCATATGGACATCATGAATGATCCCGACGAACTCTTCGCCATCAGCGTCGACATCGACACTGCCACTGTCACTCTGATTCGACAGCGGTGAAAGCTTCACTTCCACACTCTTCCACAGCATGGAGATGACAGTGCTGTGCGATTCTTCCTATCCGTAGCTACCATTTCGTCATAGACTCGGAAGCGGGTACGACGTGTCATGCTACTCCTCTTCTGATAAGTCTTAGATGTAGCTGGTAGGCTCTAGACGAGTATCGGGTGTCCAGGCGGTCGTGGGGCGATCGTGGGATGTTTATTGTGGCTTTTGGTTGGGCAAGAGCGCTCTGAACGGAAACAATTATACTCCAGCAACATTCCCAAGATCCGAAAGAAAGCTACACATAATCCAAACTGCGTTGGGCAAGAGAGCCATGTAAGTGGAAGTAACTTGAAGGTAGAAGTAGTAGGCAAAGCTGTCACATCACCTCAAGCGCCGCAGTGCGGGCCGAAATCCGAGGGGCGAGCCGGTGCCGCCCCGCGACTCCGCGAACTTGATGGTTGACCTTGACCACGATCTCCTCCGCCGATATGCTTCCAGTCAGATGGATACACAAAGGCAGCTCTGCCCGAGGCACGATGCTCACTTGATTTTAATCTCTCTCGGGCTGGGCGTGCTTCATCTGTGCAGGACGGTGTCCATCTCGCGGATGGAGCACTGGGAAATATAGACGCTCACGGTGCTGCTCATGGTCAGCTGTATGTGGTATAGATCTGCCAGGCCTTGATTACATACACGCTTCCTTTCACTCGGTGAGAAGTGATGAAAGTTCTCTATTTCGCTGCGTCTTGCGTAAGCTTCCCACTAAGCAACGGCACGCTGACCGATGCCGTCTGCAAGCAGCGGCTCTTGATGGTATATAAGATTACACGAACATCTGAGCGTTGTGCCAGTCGTGCAGCTCATCCATCCTGTTCTCTTCACTCATCCCTGCTGCCTTTCGGCGTCTTCTTAACACCCAAGCCACCATGTCCAAGCCCATCACCTACTACGACATCAAGTTCACGACCGGCCTATGCAGCTCTCCCAACACCTGGCGTATCCGGTGCGCGCTCATCCATCCAATCTTAGCGCTAGGATATTGTACTGACGCGCGCTCGAACGCGTAGGTATGCGCTGAACATCAAGGGCCTCCAGTACAAAACCGAGTGGCTCAGCTTCCTTGAGATCCCGAAAGTACTTGAGGCCAACGGCACACCCAAGACGGATGAGGGCTACACCCTTCCCGCTATCGTCGACCCCAACAGCGGCAAGGCCATCCAGGACTCTATTCCCATCATGGAGTACCTTGACGCCCAGGTGAGAGTCTTCGCGGCGTCTTATCTTGAGTTCGCGCGTTATACTCACGACCGCCGCCTATGTGCAGTACCCCGACACGCCGCAGTTGCTCTCTGCCGAGACCAAGGAGGCGCAGCTCGCGTTCATCAACGGCGTCGGTAAGAAGGTCAACATGACGCGCTTCCCGTTCTCGATCTACCAGATCTTCCTCATCACGCTGCCCGAGGACCAGGGCCACTTCCGTACCGCGCGTGAGAAGAACTTCGGTGGGCGCAAGCTCGAGGATATCGAGCCACAGGGTGAGAAGCGCACTGCCCAGTTCGAGGCGATCAAGGCTGCTCTGGATGCCGCTGCCACTGCGTTCGACGAGCACGCACAGGGCAAGACCTTCTATGGTGGCGACTCGCCCGTCTTCGTTGTGAGTTGACTGCGTCCGTTTGTCACAGCTCGTGTCGGTGCTGATAAGATTCTCAGGACACCGACCTTGCCGGCACGTTCATGTGTGTCAAGAACATCCACGGCGAGGACAGCGAGCTCTGGAAGTTCATGATTTCCCAGAACGACGGTCGCTGGGCGAAGTACATCGCGGCGATGGACAAGTGGACGTCCAACCAGTAAATGTATCAATTAGTCGTGTGTGGTCATGTATTCTAGGTCTATTCTGGCCAAATGTATTATCTTCAAACGCGCGACTTAGTTCCTTGTCCTCCCAACTACCACACGCTCGACATCCCAAGGGTCTTTCCAGATCTCGACGCCGGCGAATACCCCGGATGAGCCAACCATATCTTGCACAACACCGGCCTGTCCCTTGCCGACCTCGAGAGCAATCATCGCGCCTCGTTTTTGCAATACACCTTCAGTGCGTACGAGCTCGGTGATCGTGCGGTACATTCCAAGTCCGTCACTGTCCGTTCCGAGGAGGGCTTTGCGATCCTCCCAGTTCCGCACGGAACCGTCCAAGCCGTCGTATTCTTCCTTCGGGATATATGGTGGGTTGGCTGTGACGAGCGTATACGGCCTCAAGGGGAGTGTACTGGCAAGTACTGCAGGGTCAGATAGGTCGCCGTACATGGGCTGAAACACGTTGTCTGTGTCCACGGCCTGCAGGTCGTCGCGGATCCCGACCTCGCGCGCGTTGTCGCGGGCAAGGGCCAGCGCATCAGTAGATATGTCCACACCAACCGCGCGCACCGAGCCTCGCGGCCAAAGCGAGCAAAGTAAGAGTGGGATGCATCCTGAGCCTGTGCAAAGATCGAGTACTCGCGCAGGCGTCTTCGGCGTCGGCGCAAGCTCGCGGGCGACGCGCAGTGCCCAGTCTTCGGTCTCCGGTCGCGGAATCAGCGTTGGCGGACGCACCAGCAGCTCGAGCGGTCCGAACGGCTGCGTGCCTGATCATCATCGTTCAGCACGATGCTCACAGGTAACAGGCGGGAACGTGGTCGAACCGAGTATGTACTGCAGCGGTTCGCCGCCCTCGCGGCGGGCTACCATATCTTCCAGCCTCTCGCTGTCATCCGTACGGGCACAAGCCTGCTGCATCCACCGGAGTTCATTGGGAGCGGACTCCGGACCGATAGCACGAATGAGCCGCGCAAGGAGAGTGAGCCTTGCGGACATCGGTCTCAGTGGTCGACGTAGTCGACAGGGCGGAAGGCGGACCGATCGGCGGGAGCCAGTCAAAGTGGACCTTCGTGGGCGCGTCAGAAAAATGTATGTGCGAAGCACGGTAGCGCCGCAGCGCTCGTCGACAGCGTATGAGGCAGCGCCGGCGGGGCACGGTGTGCGTGAGCAGCATCCAGTAGTGGACTTACGTGGGAATAGGTACTGCTAAAGACAGTAGCAGGCCTATGCGGAAGCGCGGGGTTCAAGGATCGTCCGCCGGCAGCGAGGGCCGTAGCAAATCCGAGGACCGACCCGCTCGCGACGCGGTCGCAAATCTCGTGCTCGCCGTTGACAAACGTCGGCCCGTCGCGCGCGGGGCACGATTTGCGGGGCAAGATGAAAACCAACTGTTCGCAAGTCACCTATTTACCTACGAGTGATCTCCTGCAGTTAGAAGACAGATAGAAGACACAGCCAATGAAGCGCGCGTTTTCCATGAGCTGGGAAAGCCTATAGTGATCAATCAAATATTACACGCGTGCCCCTACTTATATCATAAGTCCGACCTGCGCGTCACACTGAAGCACACACGCTCCCTTTGCTTTGCTTCTGCATCCGCCGCACGCGCTTTGACTCTCGACCACAACGACCTCGTCGCCCAAGACAACGCCCAAACGACCAATCGGCCCTTTCGGCTCAATCCTGAAGCAAGCCAGTCCTGGCGCGTGATCTAACGCGCTCGCCCAACCTCATTCGACGACGACCGTCTTGCCTGCATCCGCAGCACAAGTTCTTCTTCCTACCATCGTGGTTCTACTACGCGTACTTGCACTCCATCTCTGTTGGCACACTATGAGTAGCGCATTAGGAGGGCTACAACCCATACAACCGATGGCCATCAACCCGGCCACACTCTCTGGTCTCGCGCAGCACAATCATCCACACAGTGCTCAGGCTGGACCATCTTCAGAGAACGGTGCACCGTTGGCACCAGCACCACCACGTCGCGTAGCGCCCGCACCGAAACGGAAACGAAGTAACTCGAACGAGTTGGCCGACACAACCAACGGCTCCACCCAGTCCAATGGGAAATCCAAGGATGGTCCCAAGAAAAAGAAGGCCAGTAGAGCTTGCGCGCTCTGCCAGAAGGCACATTTGACTTGCGACGATTGTCCGTACCACTTCCTTTATCAGTGTGTACTCGAGAACTAACTCTGTCCTTAGCGCGCCCATGCCAACGATGTGTGAAACGCGGTGTTGCCGATCAATGCGTCGAGGGACACCGCAAACGAGCAAAGTACTTGCTAGATGAAGAGGAAATCGGTACGTTGTCCCTTCCCGCATAGTAGACCAAATGGGCTTAATGAATGACGCGCGTTTTCCAGAATCGCTCAAGCGCAAGAAGTCCGGCGATGTCGCGGCCTCAGCACAACATACCCAGCCCACACCTATCGCGCCTGCGCCTGCTCCTCCAGTGCAATTACCGCCCTTGTTATCGTCTCAGCCTCCGCCTCCGCCACCTCTATCCACCTCAACATGTACGTCGCTCAGGGTACCATGATCTCATGTAGCTCATCATGTTCTTCAGCAACAGATCCCTTCCCATCGTCTGATCCATTGTTTAGCTCTTCATTGAGCTTCGACCCCACGTTCAGCTTTGGCTCGGAAGCGGCCAATCTAGAGTACTCGATCTTGTCCGCCATCCTCGGCAAGCCGTCACCAGAATCTCAACCTGAGGCATCGACGAACTCGCCAGCATCAGCAGCTCCAAATCCAGCTGACCTCAATGCTTGGGATCCTTCGGTCTTTGCATCGGGCGCTAGTGCGCCTGCGCACACCTTCGACACATCACCAGGCGGGCTCTACACCGGCGAAGACTTCCCAGGCGCCAACTTTCTTGCTTCGCCGGCTATGGCTAACAGTCTGCAACCTGGTCCAGCTCCGACTTCCGCAGAACAGTCATCTGCTACAGGAGTTTCTCTGGAATCAACATCGCAGCCGTTACATCCCCTTGCGCCGCGTCTACCACCGTCTACGGCCGACTCTTCCTACGTGTTTGGCCCTGCGGCGTTCGACCGCCACGATGGGCATGCCGAGATTGGCACTGGCGCCGTTGTACGTGGGGACGAGGTGTACGGCGCAGTGACCAAGGCGTACGACTATACCAAGGGTTATCACCTCTTGATGCAGACGATCCGTCATAGGTGGGTCTGCGAACCTTCTATCTCCGCAGTGACACAAAGCGAGCGATGTGTAGATTTGACAAGAACGACATCTTGCGCATTGTGCGCGCCTTGGCGATCTTTCGACCTTCGCTTATCGCACTCCAAATGCCGCTCACTGAGGAGGACGAGGTGTTCGTGGAAAAATCGCTGCAGCGGTCTCTCATCGTACGTTGACCCTGGCTTGGTGGGAGGTGGAAGAGCCTTGCGTTGACATATCTTGCAGGAACTGGACAAGCTGATATCCTACGTCGGTACCCCGACTGTTGTATGGCGGCGTACGGGCGAGATTTGCCTTGTGGGCCCGGAGTTCTGTATGCTCACAGAGTGGCCCAAAGAGGACTTATTGGGGAAGAATAAGTACATCTGGGAGGTGAGTAGTTCAGTTCTAAACCTTTCCCTTCCCATATTGACGTTTTCATAGCTCTTCGAGAATCAGTCGGTGGTCGAGTACTGGGAGAACTTCGCAACGCATGCGTTCGAGAACACCACACAGTCCGTATACTCACATTGTGTGCTCCTGAAGCCCGACGGTACTCCGGTTCCCGCGACATTCTGCTTCCACATACGACGCGACATTTTTGATCTGCCTAGTCTAGTTATCGGTGCGTGTCCCCTTGTTTACACTGGACGTTTATCCTAGAGTAGCTCCCCTCCTGCGACGTGGCGGCGGACGAATCGACATCGTTACAAGCCCCGCTACGTCGGCCAAGCCACTCCATTCTAGTCCGCTCTGGTATACCCCCCATTCATCTTTCCGTCTCTCGTTCGTATCCTCGTATGCTGACACGCACTTTGTTATTCACAGGTCAGTGGCTGCCGCTGCTATAGCCGTGGCTGCCGAGCTGCACGCTCCGCCGGCCCGTCGCGGTCCGCAAAAATCCCGCGCCCCTGACGCATCTGTTCTCCTTCCTCCCGTTTCTCCGCTGTCCACTCGCTCTCGCACACGCATGCCCGACCTATATCCGACTCATTTCAGTGAAGTATATGATCCGTACGCGGAGAAACTGAACTGTATACAGCTTCCTACACCTCGCCTGCATTTACCTCTTCTCTCCTGCATCATCCTCCCCTTGCCTATCGTCCCCCTTTGTCTGTGAACATTTGAACGGCTTTACCTCATATCCTCGTCTGAATTGTCATTATTCCTATCTGCTGCCGCGTTTGCACAGACTTCATATCCTCTTCCCCTCCACGTTATTTCTGATTGCTCTCTCCCTTGCCTCATTCTGTCTCGCCTTATCCTCTATCGGGTGGGTTTTCTATGTTACCGTACACAGCCTACCCGGAGGATCTTGTATTGTATAGCTTCTCCTAGTGAATCTGTAATTCTCATGCATGGTTTATGTAGTTGTCGTTTTGAGTGTGGGGGAAGATGAAAGGAGCGTCATGCCTACGGTGCCAGAACGCCAATGTCGGCCTTTGGTCCTTGGTCTTTGCTAGATACCAAATTTGTAAGGAGTTTGCAACGCAAGGTCTCGTCCGTCTTGATGTATTGTGTATGCGCATCTGAATATGCGCTGAAAAAAATAAACTGGTCTCTACATAATCTCACGTGGGCGCGTCGAGCAACTCGGGAGAACCCGCGACCACCACGACGCGTCGATCTTCGCTCCTTACCCTGCCAGCAATTACCCACCACTACAGCGACGAACGTAAGTCTTCGAATACACGCCAGCTGTCGACCCTATCGATTTCCTAACTTCTCCCGCTTAGTATTGCGAAAAGCTCTTCCTCTTGATATGGATGCCACAGACTATTGGACTGATGCGTTCAAGAAGAGGGCTCCGCTCATACCGCACGCAACCTATCGCTCCCCCGGTTCTGAATCACTACATGGAGCCTGGGATGACGAAGAGGTCGCGTTATGTAAAACCATAGCTTTGGTAAGAGAGAGACGGAATACATTAACTCTGCCATCAATACTACCCGCGGAAATCCTTGGCTACGTCTTCCTAGCTCTTCGGGATGATGCTATGGACGATTGGCAGGGTCGTGACGAACCCTGGGACTCGGTCAAAGTCAAAATTAGAAGGAAGAAATCTTGGCTGTCTTGGATTAAGATATCCCATGTTAGTCGGCATTGGCGCTGCGTAGCGATATCTCTTCCATCCCTCTGGACCGAGATACTATTGCCCAGTTATCATCGGTCTAGGACAGCGAATCCCTCGAAGTCATTCCTTGAAAGGTCACGCGAAGCCGCCATCTCTTTGACCGGGCATCTCGAGACCCTGACAGACATGGGAGACGACACCGTACGCTGCCACTTGCGGCACGTTCGCTCTGTCCGGCTGTCCCGACCTGTTCTACACCCAGAAACCCCTCACACTCAACTACTCTCCATGATGATGGCCGAGGGAATGCCACTACTTGAAACTCTTGTTATCGAAACTGAGACGCGTGAACGCGACTTTCCTTTCACACTCAGCCGCGAATTTCTGAGCACTCGCGCTCCCAGACTGCAGCGTCTACATATCAACCAAGGATCTTTCCCATGGGGTGTCATCTGTCAAGGCATGCAATATCTATCTATACACTGCCACATCCTCGATCCCTCCTCGCTCGACTCCCTATCCTCCGTTCTCCAGTCTCTTCGCGCAATGCAATGCCTTGAGTTTCTTTCCTTGTCCAATATTCTGCCGAATACCCCGCCCGCGAACGGAGAGCTTGAAATCAGCCTCCCCCGTCTTGAAAGACTACATCTTAGGGGATATCGAGCCGGCTGTTTGGGCCTATGGGAGCATCTACTTGTACCCAACCTTACATCGTTTACGGGTTGCCTGAGCGACGACCGTTCCGACATTACCACACCCTTTAGCGCTGCTCCCCGCATGCTTTGATATCCCGGAAGCCTTACCAGCATTCATTTTATACATCAAGGTGGAATGGAATTGGTCGACGGACTTGTATTCCGCTGACCATAGAATGGGCGGGATCGTCAACTTCGCCGTCTCCAAATCCGAACCATCCTTTCCTCCGAACCACTCCAGGGATGGGATCCCGGGTGTCATAATCACCTCCTCAACCAGTTCAGTCCCCGAAGCCCACGGTCAGGCCTATGCTCTCGCTTCACAAGCGCCTACACACGCCACCCGGTCCGTTCATCTTGACGGGGTCAGATGGTCCATTCCCGAAATGCTTAGCGTTCTATCGCCGGCCACGCAACATCTCGTCGAGCTTACTCTGGTCAAGACGAGCACAGCCGTTGCTGCTTGCGAAACCCTTCTCCAATCGAGAGCGAACTCGGATACTCGCTGGCTCGCTTCATTGCGCACGCTGAAACTTGATTGCAATCTCGCGCACGTCCCGCCGGCGGGTGACGGTTTCCAACCTCCACTTCGGGACACCGTAACGAGACTTTTGGCAGGGAAGGCCGATAGTTCCGGCCCTTTGGACACGCTGATATTGGGTGGGACGGGTGCCACTCATTCCTGGATTGAAGAGAACTGGTCCGGGCTGGTGAAGTCCATTGAATATCTATCCAAATGGCGAAAGGCACAGGACGATAATGTCACACCTGCTGCCCCGAACTGGGAGCTTTGGGGTGATTGAGGCACACCGCATTGTATCTGCGGCGCATGCTTTTTGCGGTCTTCAAACATTCCACGGACATCATGTTTTGAGTAGCTTGCGTTTAGCCGCGACTTAGTCCCGAATCTCGATGATTAAGGCGAGCGGCGTTTCTGACCAACAGACGCGCGTCAAGGCTACAGCATAAGTTACCGGTATGAACTGTGAGCGTATCGTTTGAGTGCACGGCAGTGGAGCCGAGAAGGACTCCCTGCGCTTTTCTCTGGAGACGCTCATAGAATCGACCCGGTGTTTTGACATCGTCTGTAGGATCTTTAGGATTCGGTACAGTACTGCGCGGCCTCGCCGCTCTCGGTGACCTTTCAAATCGCGAGTGGTCAAGTTGGTTCCGAGCCTTTGGACTCAGTCACCTGTATAATCTCCTAACCTCACGCCTGGCAACCTGAGTGTTCATATAGCTGTATTCTCCACCTTACTACGCGACTGATTGCTAAAAAAATAGCTGAGACGATTACTTCTCACAACTATCTTTCCGCGTCGTCTCCTACGGGAATGCTGCTTGCGGAACGCTCGATGTGTTTAGTCACTTGCGCATTCCCGCTCTTCCCGCTTTGCTATTGCGAACGCCCCGTTCGCGATGTTCAACACGCATTACTGTCTCGGAAGTTGTACTTCCGGGATGATACTGCCATATATGCTCATCACGACGTCTCTGAGAGTCCCACAGGATTACTCGCCGCGGAGGTCTCGCCTGAATGCGGGAGGTGATCATGACACTGCGGTCAACTACATGGTTCCCTAGCCAGGGTACGGCGTCTCAAGAAAAGGGAGAGTACGATTATAAATGCTGGACAGACGCAAATTTGTACTGGTCACCTCACCCACCTCCAAGTACCAAGTACTTATTACTCAATCCACGAACATGTCTAGTAACGCCGGTTACGATGAGAATGGTGCGTACTCCCTCCTCTCCCTTACTCTTAAAATCTGTTCATTGTTTCGCTGCAGTCGACTACATCAACCGCCTGCACAACCATTTGAGCCGCGCCAAGCAGCTTGGGTCCTTCGACTGGGATCTAAGCGCTAGTGGTCCACCCAATAGTCCGACGCATCTCGCCAAAGCTATCCGTGCGTTTCCTCTCAAAGGTCGTAGTCATGTGCGGTCTGACATCCCTATCAGTGAACGGCGAAGTTATTGGCAGCGCTACGGCCAATGCGAGGAACGTCGCGAAGAGATATGCAGCCTTCCATGCGCTCGTAAAGCTTGGTGCACTGTAGACCCTGAAGTGTTTATATGCTATCGGCCCTCTCACCGGCAAGGGCGGCCGTCTCGACGACCCTTGCTATTCTCTCACAACCCTGTCATGTATACCAGAACCTTGTTGCGTGGTCGTGCCCTGAGAGCGCAAACCATACTTGTTGGTGATGAACTGAGGTGTCAGCGCGCAAGAAGCGACCAAGGCGCTCGAGCATAAACAAATATAATATAATTGCTTGTGTAAGGCACCGGAAGACGTAGATTGACTGAACACACAGTGCCTCAATTTCCGCAGCAGCCCTGCCAGTCAGCAGTACTACTCCTTAACATTCGGCCAATCGGCGCACGTTGACAGAGCTACAAGCACGACTCATTCGAGTCCATCGCCGCCCGATACCGAGGCCTGTATGCTCACGAGCTAGGGTCGCTCGTGGCATGATCTCCGCGGAGAAGGCAGTTTACTTCTCCACCAAGATCATGTTGTTGGCCCTCACATCTACAGGCTTGCCGACTCGGACGACAGGACCTGCCTTCGCAACCTCGCCGCTCACCCCTCATTCTCGCAATCTGCCACTTTGTGGCACCCGTGATGTCCCCGGAACCGTAGCATCCACCTTCAGATCTGCCACCTGCAGACTTTTAAGCTCCTGACGGGCCGCGATAACGGCCTTCTCAAGCTGCTCGCGTGCTTCATACGCCCTCATCCTGCAATGTGCCACTCGCGCCGTAGTCTTCACGACGATGTCGTACTTCTTGTCCAAAATTTCCTCGTAGGTCCTCGTAGCCTCATCAAGATTCTTCGCCCCAGGCAACATCCGCATAAGCAAAATACGCCATTGGACACAATCCTCCTGCTCCGAGTCCATCATATTTCTGTACGCTTTGAGATCGGCAATCTCCGCCTCTTCGGCGCGGATATCGGCTTGCAGCTTCGTCGTCAACTCGTCGAGCCAGTGCACGTAGCTCAGGAGTAGATGTGAGGGTAGTGGTGAGCGGCGCGTGAGCGGCACGTTGATGGGTATCTCGATTGCTGTGCGCGAGCGACGGTGCCAGGTGCTTTGGGTCGGCGTGGCGAGGTCATCTTCGTCGAAATCGCGGAAGGTCGCACTGGGAAGGCCGGCGAAACTGTGACTCGTTGTGTGCGTGGGGCGAGGGTAATGCATGGCGGTGGCAGCTTCGATAAAGGCAAAGGGATAGATACAAGAGTGCTTTATACCCTTCGTTGAACAAAGAGCCGGGTTTTATGGGCGCGCCCACGATGTGGTACACACAAGGGTTTAGCGCGCACAACCACGCACCGCTGTCCGCCCTTGAACAATAGCAGTCATGAACCACCCACCTTGAACCACGGATGCATTGTTCAATGCTTGTTCCATTGTTCCATAGACATGAATGCCCTTGACAGCCTGACAGGTATTGACAATGGCCGCGATGCTGACGAAAGTACACCGCGCTAGGATCAGAGATAATCCAAAATAAGCGTGGAAGAAAGAAGACGTTTCGCGCCTGTTGATCATATTTCTGGCCGCAAACTCGCAGGGGCTCGCGCTTTGTCTTCCACAACATCCTGACCGCTAGCACGTTGTCACATGCGCGTCATCGGGCGCAACAAACACTTTGAATCGAGCAGCAGCCACATGCGGACGCGGGCAGAAGTCGGCTGGAAGCACTTTCGGAAGACTGGACGCTCTGCGCTCAACCGAGCGCGTCCAACACGAGGCGCGCGGACGCCTCGGCTCTCCCACATCGCATCCGCGGCAATCTGACAGGCTTTCAGACGATTCCCAGCAGCGTTTGGAAGCGTGAAACGGTAACCGCGTTGAAGCAGCGTTCAGTACAATCATAGTGAGATACAAGCAGAAACCCTACACGGAACAAAGCACAGATGAAAACAAGAAACGATGCTATCGCGCCTTGTCTTCCAAGGCGTCACTGAGAGCGCGCTGTGCATTTATCCTCTTCGTTTTCTCGCTGTGGAACACGCGTTAGCTTACGAACACCCACTTCTTAGATATCGCGTACCGTTCAAGCTCCTCCTTCAGTCGCGCGTTCTCCGCCTGAAGTGACCGAATATAGTCAGGTAGCCGGCCCAAATTATCGAATAGATGTTCGAAGTCGATGTTGCTCGGCGCAGAGATGGTGAGGGACGTCGAAGGGCCGGCCGCTTGTGAGCTTGGTAAGGTGGACTGTGTGGCGTCCAGATCCATAGTGTCGTCCAGCATATTCCACTCGTCGTCGGACTCCTATATCAATGTCAGGGAACAGCAACTATTGCGATGACTGTGTATATGTACATACCCCAGCGGCGGCGACAGCTTTGCCCTTCCCCTTGAGTGGACTGTTGTCCACCTCCGGAAGTGGTATCCTCTGAGTTTTGCCTGTATCGGGCGGCGTCAGAATGTCCACATCGCCACCGATCGGACAAGCGGGCATCTGGCTAGACTCTCCGGCAAAGAAGTCGTCTGCTGATAAGTCGCCATGCACGGTATAAGAGCTTCCCGCATCGCTCGCCCGACTTGACATGGAAACTCCAAAGTCAGGGGCTGGAAGAGGCGGAGGCTGACTTAGGGCGGCTGGAGACGATGGTTCTACAAAAGGCTTGAACTTGGATGGCGATGACGTCGACGGTGTAGGCGGCAGTGTTTGAGAGGAGCTATATGACTTGAGTGCGGCCAGGATGTTGCCTTTGCGCTTAGCCCGGTCAGTTTGGCTGGAGGGCTCTGGCGGCGCAGGGCGCTTCGTTGGGGAGGGCGTCGTTGATAGTCGGACGGTGCTCTGAGAGGAGCTTGGGGTTGCAGCAACATGAGGGGACGTTCGGCGGGCACTTGGTGTTGAGGGAGGTAAAGAGGGGTTAGGTTGCGAAGGTGTTGGCGTTTGCGAATTAGGACGGGTAGGCAGCTGATCGTCCCATTCTGCGAGAGCGTCGCACGTAAGGATGGCACGTTAAAGACGATACTATGGAGACTACGCACTGAAGAACTTGCAGTCTTGCACTGATGGGCACTTCCAGAATACTCTAAGAACGTGTGTCAAACAATGCGTAGAAACAGTCAGATTTGACATACCGTCCCGGGTTCTTGGGTGTGTTGCTCACAAGCCGAGTTGCAGGTTTACCACACCTACACACTACCTCGCCATCAGGGCCGAAGAAAAGGGATCCAGCCTGAATGGTCTGGCTCGAAGAGGGTTGGGATGCCGAAGGCTGGTCGGCCATTTGTTCGCAAGAGCAGTGCTAAATTATGATACAGTATAAAGCAGATGATACAGAGGAAGAACAGGGGGTAGGGTGTGATGGTGGTGTGTGGCGACTTGCGAAACCGAACCCTATAGCCTGGGTGCCCCTATGTCGGCCGCTCGGCCCGGGCTATAAGTCCCACGGGAAAATCCAGCTGGCTCGCGCGACGCGGTCCTATTCGTTCACCGACTTCCACTCGCTGCTCTGGCCAGCAATATGCTCAGTGCAGTACGGCGACCGCTCCAGGCGGCGCTCAGGTCACGCCTGTACGCCACTGCTACGACCCAGGCGACGGGTTCTTCGCAGCGTTACGCGCCACCTGGCACTACTTCTGCAAGGAGTGACGCGCAGAATAATCCCAATGCTGGAGCACAGAGACTGGACGAGGAGGAGGCCATAGACGCCCGAGACTGGCGCTGGAAGGACAAGCCGGACTCTGCCGCATTCTACACCCTCAACTCGGGCTACTACGACCAGCTCGAGAGCTTGCAACGTGCAGTTCACTCTACCCGCCGAGCACTTACCGCACTCGAACTTCTCCCGCTTCCCGACTTTGCCCGAGCTTCGCTGCCCACTTTAACGCCGTACTGGCGCCCGCGCCGCGACATGTCCGAGCTGTTCGATAACCCACTCAGCACGCGGCATTATGCGGACCTCATCAAGCTGTTGCGTCAGTTGCAGAGTTACTACAACATTGCGAAGACGGCGGGACATTCGCAGTTTGCGAATACTCTGGCGGATGTTCTGCATATTTACGAGCATTCGAATAAAGATCAAATTCTTGCGAGGGGCACACGCAAGCTGGCGCGGTTCGACAAGTACGGACGTACATACTCCGTTGGAAGGCGCAAGACGAGCTCTGCGCGCGTGTGGATTATTCCCAAGCTTAAAGCGGACGAGGCCTCGCTCGCGGATAAAGATGCAGGGCGTGAAGCGCCCACTACCATCGATCATAGCCTACCGACGACGGATGTGCTAGTAAATGGACGGCCATTACGCGAGACGTTCGTGCAGGCTGCCGAACGTGAGCGTGTGCTCTCTCCGTTGAGGTTAGCCGGTGTGCTTGGTGCATACAACATCTTCGCCATCAGTCGGGGTGGCGGGACATCTGGGCAGGCTGGCGCGGTTATGCAGGCTGTTGCGAAGGGTCTGGCGGAGCATGAACCTGAGATGCGCGAGACGCTGCGGAAGGGTAAGTGTTTCCTCTAATGATTCACGCTATGATTGTACTGACGTTCGACCACAGCCAAGCTCCTTCGTCGCGACCCGCGTATGGTCGAGCGCAAGAAGCCGGGTCAACCCAAAGCTCGCAAGAAGGTATGGGTCCATCTATCATTTTCCAATCTGTGTTCTGACTGTATTCGTGCAGTACGCCTGGGTCAAGCGTTGATGGATGGTTTTGCTGGCCCTTATCCTATGTTTTGTTTACAAGTATATTGCTGCAAGCTAATCTCGCATTGCTCTACTTTCTACCTTGACCGATACGGTGCTTGCTCTCAGAACAGACAACTCAGACATCTTGACGGCACTGCTGCTCACAAATACTGCAAATCGTCTACTGTCTAAGTGCTGAGCGCTAGGTACCATCAATACGATTCCAAGGTTGGTGCCACACCCAACTCCGTCTCGAGGTCATACTGCTGACGATGCCGAGGTTATCCGAGAGCGAGTCAATTGCTCGGCAAGGGCTGAGTCTACAGTCTGGCAGAGTCCTTCGACATGCCGACTTGCGCGGTCTACTGGCATATCTGATAGCAGCGTGCTCCTCTTACCGAAGCAGGTAGAGATGGGGCCGACGCCTGATCCGAAGAACTTCATTCAATCGAGTCAGACAGGTTCCTGAACGAGACAGGTATAAGAAGTTGGCCAACCAGCCTTGGGATTCCATAACGATTCCTTCGAATCCCCGTTCACCCCCATCTTGAAAGCGCGCAATGTCTTCTGCAATCTCCTTCTACGACCTGCGCTTCAAGAATGGTCTCCCTGGAAGCCCGAACGCTTGGAAAACTCGGTCGGTCTTACAATACGAGGTCATAAATACACACGAGACTCATAAGCACGCTACAGGTTCACCCTGAACTACAAGGGTCTACCCTACAAGACGACGTATATCAATTTCGTTGATCTCAAACCCACCTTCCAGGCAGCTGGCATCCCGCCGTCATCGGGCGATGCATACACTGTCCCTGCTATATTCGACCCTGCGACTGGCCAGGCTGTATCAGATTCTTTCTGCATTGCCGAGTACCTTGACGCTCAGGTAAGAGAATCTAACTTCACACCGTTCCGAGTCTCCTACTCACCTTGCGCTCCCAGTACCCCGACACACCCCCGCTTCTTCCTCCGAGCACCCGCGACGCACAAATAACCTTCGAGAAGACCGTCCGCCAACCCTTCGCATTCACTCTCTTCCCTCTCATCCTCCTCGAGATCTACTCCGCCGTAGAAGAAAAAGACAAGCCGTACTTCCGCCGTACCCGCGAAGCGCTCTTCGGCGGCCCTCTGGAGTCGATTGTTCCTACAGGGTCGAAGCGCGTAGCGCAGCTCGAGGCTGTACGCGCTGGTCTGGATAAGGTCGAGAAGGTTATCGTGGAATATGCAGGGGAGGGGAAGATTTTCTTTGGTGGGGACGAGCCGTGTTTCGCGGATATGAGTTTGGCGTCCACGTTCAAGAGCTTGATGGTCAAATGCGACGAGGAGTATGATGCCTGTAAGGTCATTCTGGGACATGATTGGGCGAAGAAGTTCGTTGAGGCGTTTGAGAAGTGGGGCTCCTACGAGGCGTAGATTTCTGCCATATGAAGTTGACATTCGCGGGCGAAGTGCTGAGTATTACTAACAACTTAGAACGGCGATACTGCGCACCTATATACTCTCCCCACTCACTGTGTAGCATTATTTAACCCAGCATACTGTATCAATAGAACCACTTTTCTTCAGAAAGTCTCTGACCGTGACCATTAGATGTAGCGCCTATATGCGCCTACATGCGTATGCGGTCGGCCTCCCGACGCGCGCCGACGCGACGCTTATCCTCCTCCCACCATTAGCATGCACAATGGCAACATCATATCCATTTCCCAGTGAACATTACACCTTATATGTGACCTTCCTGTCGGCCGATGTATGAAGGTACAAGTCCGAGGGTACCGTGTCAGTGAGCGGAGGCACGAGCCAGCCCCCGTCCTTATCTCGAACAACGGTCCTATCAGCGGGCCTCTTATTGCAGCAACACCTGCTCTACCTGCACCCATATTCAAGTACTTTCCCTGCTTACCATCATGAGCGGCTTTCTCTTTCGATTATGGTCTGGCGTGGACAAGCCGTTGGCGCCCGTAGGAGAGGAAGCTGGCGCGTCCGGTGTGGCGGGAGGCGCTGACCGGCATGCCTACCCTCTTCCCAAGGGCATGTCGCTCTCTCAATGGCTACAGAACGTGCGCGCGAACCCATTGCTCGACCACCGTTCTACGGAGACGGTACCAGGCACAGCGGACGTCGTCATCATCGGCTCTGGGGTGCGTCTGCGTTTTGTTCAGAGCAAGGAGCGTGACAGCTGACGGTGACCAGATGTCTGGCGCCGTGACTGCATTGAAACTATTCGAGGGTGCCAACCCACCTCGCAGTATTGTGATGCTCGAGGCGCGTGAGCTGTGGTACGTCTTTCAACTTGCACAGGTTGGAACTCAATAGTGACGTCCACGGCAGCTCTGGTGCGACTGGTCGCAATGCGGGCCACTGCAAACCCGACCAGGTACTTGTGACCTTTGCATAAACTACTGGTGTCGATACTGAAGCGACTTCAGTGGCGAGGATACTCTAGCTACGCGAAGAAGTTCGGCTCCGAGCAAGCGCTCAAGGTTCGTGAATTTGATATCACGCGTCATGGCATAGCCTAATGTGTCCAACCTGTAGATTCTCGACAATGAGCAAGCTACTTGGGAGGCCGTCGTCGCGTACGTGCGCGAACATGACATTGACTGCGACCTCTGGGTTGGCAAGACAGCGAGTAGCTTCTGTACGCGCCTTGCAGTAATCGGTTGACGAACTCCCTTATAGCTTGACGTGACCACCACGGACGACGTCGCAGCAAAGTCTGCCGCAACCTTCGAAGCTTTCAAGACCGCGGGCGGCAACATCGACAAGATTGAAGTTATAAGCGACAAAGCAGAGGCAGTCAAGGTGATCCAGTTTGCGATTGTCGTGAACTAACGCTGACGTTACGAGTAGCGCTCCCGCATCAAGAATGCTGTTTCAGTATATGCCTGGGATGCAGCGACATTCTACCCTTGGAAGGTCGTCGCACACATCATCAAGACTTGCCTGGCCCGCGGGCTCAACTTGCAAACCTGGACTCCGGCAGAGTCTGTCGAGCCGAGCACAGACCCCCGCAAGGCTGGTCAATGGGTCGTGAAGACGAAGCGCGGCTCTATCACGACGCCTACCGTCGTACACGCTACCAACGCCTATGCGCCTGCCCTCTTACCTGACTTCGCTCCCGCCATCCTGCCTAGGCCACACATGTACGTAGACGACTACATTCTGCTTTGTCTGTCAACTTACACGATGCAGGTGTAATCGCGCTGTTCCTCCGCGCGCTCTGTCGGGCTCAAAGGCGCTGCAGAACTCATATGGCGTCCTCCTCCCTAACGGCGCGATCTTCTCCATCAACCCGCGCAGCACGGCTGACGGTGTCATTCTCTTTGGCGGCGACAACCCAGGTTATAAGGACTTGTACAAGTACGTGGCCGCGGACCCGACGAGGCGGACGGACGATTCTCTGTCGAACTTCGAGCCAGTCACGGCTGAAGTCCGCTCATTTGCGGAAAACAACTTCGAGGGATGGTGTGTCGAGCCCAGTAATGTTGAGGGGGACTGGCTGATGCTGGGCGACCGCAGGAGAGGAACATTTGCTCCGGGCGAGGGATACGATTATGCTTGGAGCGGCATCCTTGGCAACGTACGTGTGCTTTAGCTCAGTCGTACTTCCGGACCTGACCAGAAATACGTAGACTGCTGATGGTCTGCCTTACGTCGGTGCTGTTCCCGGCAAGCCTGGTCAGTGGATGTGTGCTGGTCACAACGGCCATGGCATGGTGAGTACCCGTTTCCGTCGTAGGGACTACTGGCTAAAACCAAAATACAGGCTCGTATCTTTACTTGCGCGCCGGGACTCGTCAAGCTGATACAGGGAGGCTCTTGGGATGACACTGGTCTTCCAGAGGTGTTCGAGCTGACTCCCGAGCGACTCGAGAAGGCCGCAGCAAAAGCAGCTTGATCCAATGTACATGATTGTCACATATTGCTGTTGATACGATACAGGTTCATGTACCACCCTATGCCTCGATGGATGCCCACTTCTCGAAAGCCTCAAAGAACTTGGACGCCCACTCGTGACCCAAGATGACCTTGCTAACATCGCCCTCCCGACCGGTGCCGGTGATGATCGCCTTGAACGCCGCGGCGAGCGTGATGTCCGCGAAGCTAGGCGCATCTCCACCGAAGAAAAGAGCGCCCTCGCCTGCGTGCTTCGCAATCTCCTTCGCGGCATTGTCCAGGGTCGCGCCCACAGCGGCGAGTGCGGCTGTGAGCCTCTCGCCCTTGGGGACGATAGCCTCCAGAGGGGCACCGAAACGGGCTTCACGCGTGCGACGCCAGTACTCCTTATCCTTCTCATCC
Organism: Peniophora sp. CONT; assembly: GCA_001632445.1. Classification (NCBI taxonomy): domain Eukaryota; kingdom Fungi; phylum Basidiomycota; class Agaricomycetes; order Russulales; family Peniophoraceae; genus Peniophora; species Peniophora sp. CONT. The sequence continues at coordinate 26,016 of KV424675.1, read as the reverse complement.
AATCCATTGAAGGTGTCCAGCAGGATGATCGGGAAGGCCGCATATAAAAGAGGTGCCCCAATTGTCTTCATGAAAGTTATCTGCGCTTCGCGAGTGCTCGCGGGGAAGACCGCAGGGGTCTCGGGGTACTGCGAGCAAACGATGTCAGTCGCTGATTCAGAGCAAGAGTACATGAACAAGCTTACTGCAGCGTCAAGATACCCGGCGATGCGTGCAGATTCTGATAGCTTCTGGCCAGTCTTATGGTCGATTATGGCAGGAACGGTGTACGCTTCGCCCTCAGACGGAGGAATGCCGGCCTCTTGCAGGGTGGGCTTGATGTCAACGAAGTTGACGAAGGTGGTCTTGTAGGGGATGCCCTTGTAGTTCAGGGTGTAACTGTAGATTGATGAGACTCCAATGCCTTTGCTCTTCACGCTGTCACTCGGACCCACCGAGTCTTCCAAGCGTTCGGGCTCGCAGGGACGCCAGCACTGACGCGCAAGTCGTAAAAGGTGATCGGAGTGGACATGATGAACTCGAGCTCAGCGGGAGGAGCAGGGGCGTGTTGGGTGTGATGGAATGAGACCCGCTGAAGACCTTCTTATACGGGCTTCGCTATATATCACTGCAAGACATCCGGCCTACGCAAGGGGTGTATTGCACATGAGGAACTGTTTGCTTTGATCCACCACTACATAATTTGCGCAGTGATTCCCGGTTCTCCGGCAATCCCTGCCCCGATGATAGCCAGCATGGGTGCTCTTGAACGCAGTCGGATGCTAGCCGAGCCATATAACCGCTATACTACAGTCATCGTACCCGACTATAGGTCAGGTATCTCGAGTTGTTAATCCGCGCGTATCATACAGAGCCACGGAACGTGCATAAGTACTTGTTCGCCATGTACACGGCCAAGCACGATGAGGCCCTGGACGAAATCCAGATAGTCCCGCGGGTTTACTGCGTGCATGCTAATACCCGGGCCAAGGTCAGCGGTAAAGCCGGTAAGGTCCAAATCTTTGCTGGCCGCGTGTCATCAGCACGGTAACAACCTTCGTTGAATGAGGTGCAGTGTTCACCCTCATGAACATCGATCTACTTCCATGCTGTCGTCGTAGCCGCGGCTGACCCGTCGGAAGCGCCATCGACCCCATCAAAGACTATGTTGTATAGTATGCAACTGAAGTGTGTCAATCGACTGGCTGGCCCAGCCCAATGACGGAGGAAAGCTTACGCCTCAGGTGGACATTCATACTCTCCCAGTGTACGATACTGTTGATGCAACTTTCTCTGCTGGGTCGGTTAGCACCACGAGCAGGCTGCGTTTTCCCCTTCAATGCGAGTCTATTCTGGATAGTTTTCGGTACCCGAGATTCAGAAGAGTCACAGTCGCATGCCCGCGCATACTTATGCCTCGCAAGTCTTAGCTTGCAGACCTGATACCTGACTTCGCCCATGGAGGATCACGACGCACGCTAAGTCTTACAGGCGCAATTGTAAATTCATATTTGAACATTTGTGAACCAACAATCCGGATTGAGACGTTACGCAAGAGACCAGCGCAATACTTTCATCAGTGAACCAGAGAAACTCCAGGAAAGAAACCCTTATGATAGGCCCGCGGCGGTACGGAGCTTCGCGAAGTTGGGGCTGCCAAGGCCAGTGACAGGCTATAGTGACAGGTCAGAAGAAGCTCAACGCAAGAAGGATTGAACACGTACATCCCAGCCAGTCTTAGCGGGGAAACCGTTCTACGCGTCCATAGTCAGCAATGCAGCTCAGATTCCGTAGAGGTCGGCCGGCACTCACAGTGTTGCAGCCTGGGTTCGAGCCAGAAGTGATGTCGTTGAGGGCGCTAGCCGCAGTCGAGTACAACCATGGGTTCAGGAAGCCAAGAGGAGACTTGCCAGCCGCGATCAGGTCGCTGTTGATGATCGCAATGACGCTGGCGAAAATGGGGCTTGAGCAGCTTGTGCCGGCAACCAGACCGGTTTGGCCGCCGCTGACGATCTCGACGTCTTCGCCAATGGCCGCAACATCCTTCAGTGCGATGTTATTACACTGGTCAAGCACCAAGGGCATCCAATCTTACCGGGTAACCACGTCCGCTGGCGTTGAACTTGCCCGAGTTGGTCGATCCAAGAGCGGAGATGTAGGCAGCCTTGGCCGCCACTTGATACGACGGGGTATCGAAGTAGTTCGAGAAACCACCCGCGCTGGATCATCAGACATTAGCACTGGAGTAGGGAGGAGAGGAGGAGAAGGAGAGGCGAGGGAGGAGCGAGACAGGCGTGAGAGACTGAGTAGCTTAGTCATCCGACGCGCCTTCGTCTAACCCTAACTAACCTAAGTGCGGCGGCAACCTCAGGGTTGACGTTCTGTGTCGCGCCGACGGAGGTCAGGCTGTATACATGTCAATGACAGTCTGAGGACGAGTAGAGTCGCGCTCACAAGGGGCATCCGGACGGGAACGTCGGGATGAACTTCGAGCAGGACTGCGACTGCGAGCCCGAGACGCCACCGTCACCCGATGCGAACAGAATGGAGGTCCCGCGAGAGCCGATCGAAGCGTACGCGTTGCAGAGCTTCTCGGCCAAAGCGCGCGATATCGTGCTCTCGTCCTTAACATTATTGATCAGTATACAATGAAGAGCCAAGACAGGCATGTAACATACCTGCCCATAAGATGTGGTGAGGACAGTCGGAGGCGTAGACTCGGCAGCAAGGAAGTTTATAATATCAAGGAAGCCTTCAAGATCGCCGTCCTGTATCAACATTCAGCACATTGACCGGATGCCACGACTCAAGATGCAAACCTGGAAGTCATCTCCAACCGAGACGAACGTAACTGGTACACCTGTAGCCAGGCCCACCGTGTACTCGATGTCGAGATCCTGTTACGACGTCAGTGGGCCCTCAAACGATGTGCAGCGAATCAAACGCACCGCCTCTACACCAGCCTGGTTGATATTCTGGCTGTTTGAACCCTGTGAAATCCGCTGTGAGCACATTGAAATCTCACGGACGAATTGAGGCACGAACACCGTCAAGGGTCTGGAGTGTAAAGGTGGTCGACGATGAGATATCCTTGCGGAAGGACGTAAGGAAGGACTTGAGATCCTGGGGAGGGTTTAATATTGTATACTCTGCGTAGATGAGTCAAGCCTCACAGCCTGGTTAGCAAACTGATCGACTGAAAACATTTGGTTAACAGGGCGCAGGTCAACTAGGTAAAAGGCAACGCACTGAATCCAGAAACGGCAAGCTGATTGGTGTTCTTAGGGGCCGCAGTGGTCGGAATGCCGTACAGCTCCTGGAGACAGGTCGGGGTAATGGCCTTGTTGCAAGACGCGGGCGCGGCGTTCGTCGAGAGATTCTGGAGAGGAATAGACGCAACCGGAAGTGAATGACGGGGGCCGGGGAAGCTACAAGTTTGTCAAGACCCGTGAAAAAAGCATGGACAGGAGATATTCTTACGAGACTGTGGGGTGAACAAGTTCGATGTGGTCCTTCAGCGAAGCAGGAATAGAGTACGAGAGCGTGCGGATGACAGCGTCTCCCGTTTTGCTATCGGTGAACGTTGTGAAGTCTGCGTCGAAAAGGGCATTTGCTTGCTTGACGGTCGGCGTGATCGTAATCCAGTCGCCAGCCGGCGAGGCTTGAGCAGACTCAAGCTTGTTATCTGCCAACCAGCTGCGAACGGCATCGATCGTGGCGGACTTCGGTGTGGTGTAGGCGAAGAGCTTGACGAAGTTGAGCCCAATGTTCTCGCAGGGTCAACGGTGAACCTTACCTCGTCCTTGGAGAGATGCTGGCCGTATGCAGCGTTCCCGGGGGTGCTGACTTCCATGAGCTTGTCCTTGAGGCCATCGATGTCCGACTGCACAAGTGCGATGCGAAGACGAAGAGGTGCGTCGGAAGCTGCAGGCCCATGGTTGACGAACGAGGTAGGGTGCGAGTCACGCTTCTCGTGAAGGAGCAGCGAGCGCTCGGACAGAGCAGAAACGCTTGTCGCGACGAGGAACGACGCAAGTACGGCGGTTGCAGAACGCATGCTTGCACAAGACAGGAAGGGGCGTAGATGAGCGGCGCCTGAAAAGTAGTTGCAACGTGAGCTGATGGCTTTATACAGACAAGAATAGCACGGCCCACCTACCGTATCTGTTACCACCGAGATCCAGAAGCACAACATGCGATCTCTCGACTTCGTCCACACGCCTTGTCCCAGATACGTCGGAGTCCGCTCAGGCGGAACGCACGACAAGGCTGTATCCGTGGGTTCGTCTGCGCGAATTGTAAGCTATGATGCATGCTACCATCAGCGCAGAACCATTGTGGGGAAGGGGAAGTCAGCCGGACCTTGTGGAGGATGTATGGCTTCTGCAGTGCGTTGCGAATCGGCATACTAGTGCGTGAGAGGCCATATCCCCCGAAGGGAATCAAACCGATCGCGCACACGAGTGTAAGTGTGATCTCGAGCATCTCTGGCAATCCGATGTGCTCGAAAACATCCGGGTCGATGTACAGTATCCCTCGGCTGTCAGCAAACAACAAAGCGACCCATATGGACGGTATGACCCGACGCATAGAAGGAACAAACTTTGCCACGCATGTAACGCTAGAAGCTCTCTGTTTCCATATCAAGCGGCCATTTAGATGTGCGATAAGGCTCCGGTATGTGGCAGTTCATGTGCTGCGAGAAGCAGGCAGGCAGCGAGAGTAGTAAGCATATGCGCACGAGATATCCTTCCATTCATTCAGGTGGCTGGTGAAGCCTGTTCAAGCGTCTGCTACGGACTTTAGCAGCCGCCGAGGGAAGATGTGCACGAGCTTCAAAATGAGGATGCAAGAATGCCTATCAAAGCGCGTGCGTCTCGAGAAGCTCAGCAATGGTCGACGATACATCGTAGAAGCTCGGTCAATGAAGAAGGTAGACGCTGAGACAGCCCGACGACACCGTGAGTCAGCGAAGCATCACACGAGTGGGGAAGGTAGCAAGTAGCGACGTAAGGCTAGCTTCTCTCAGCGCCAGCATTGACACCAGCCGTAGCTCAATGCCTCGACTTAAGAATGCGGCTGAGTGCAGTGTGGTGATGGCTTGAGACAAGAGTAGCCAGTGGTTGAAACGTACGTAATGATATCATCCTGATTCCTCGTAAACCTTCTCGGCATGTGCCGTGTCCCTCGGCCCGACCTCCGCGCCGATCTTTTCTGTCTCAAAACCGGAGTTCAAGCTGCTAGCAATGAACCACCACGTTCAAGTCTGTATTTGAAGGCATCAACCGCTATCCCGTATTCGTTAGGCTCACAATGCGAATATCTTACTTGGTATATATGCGTGATTCGCGCCCTTCTTTTCCAAATACCTCAAACGCCGGCGTTTGTGGCGCTCGCTTGTGCCCGGGCCTCGTGGCCAACCAGTGAGCTCAGGCTGGTGGCAAAGTCCCCGTCCGGCGCTCAAGTAGTTTGCTCTTGTCCTTCATCTGCCCCACACACGAACACCCCTGGTCAGTCTCACAGAGCGCCATTCGTTCAGATCACGCGACTAGTTAAGCTCATCCAATCTGTGGCAGACGGCTGGCTGGTTATAGCGGTCTTTTCCGAAACTCTATCTGGGCGATCTGGTCGGTTCATATGCCGCTTATCCGTTGCAAGGTGATTCCTCTCAACTACAGCATATCACACGGTCCTAATCGGAGTGTTTACACAGTTCTACAATGACAGAGGCGACCCGAGAACGCCTGGACAACACTGTCCGCATCGTGTTTGTGGGCACGTTCATCCGAGTGACGGCAGATGGACGATAGCCCAAAATCACGACGAGGAAATAGCTAAAAGAGTCAATCAAGAGAATCGGGAGAGAGACGACGCATTGAAGGCAAAGCTCGCGCCCGTGAGACCGCCTGGGCAGCTATTTGTCGGCAAGTATTGCGGTGTCTTTGTGCCTTTCGAACTTTCCGCTAACATGTAGCACCAGACCCTCAGGATCTGCCACAGACTTCCGACGTGGCTGTGCCCCCCTCCGGCACTGATGAAGAGCAAGCAGTGGAAAGTTCGACCGCCCCGGGCTGGGATAGTGAAGGTCAGGATGGATGGCCTGGTGATGATGCTGCCGGAGTAGATGCAGAACCTGCTGGCTGGGCCACAGAGACAGTCTCTCGAGGTTGGGGTGATGTATCCGCGCCTGAAGATGTTGAGATGCGCGATAGTCTCTCTGACTCGGGAATGCACAGTCACGGATCGCCTGCTGTTGCTCCCGCACATGTCAACTCTACTGTGAACTCAAATGGGTCAGACGGACCTGCGGTCATGGAACTCGACGATGCGCCAGTCGCCAAACCGGCCGTCGAACAGTCGTACGCCCATCCTACTCTTCGAACATGACCGAGTCTTTGACCTTGCCACAGCTCCACTCCTGCTAACTCTATAGACAACGTTCGAGCGTACCTTCGACTCGTAGCCGACTTTGCTGTCGTGGCGTCGAAGGCTCCAGATGAATCCATCGAGTTCAACATAGCAGGGCGACTGCAAGCCAAAGCCGTTGTCGCGCCCAATGACTACGTTCATCGTGTCGCGACTGGTGGTCAGCTGCAATACGTGAACTCAACAGAGCTCATCGTTCAACACGAGCAGTTACAGGATCGGGACCGGTGTATCCGCCAAAATGATGACACGATCCGAGGATTGATAGAACAACTCGCTCAGGTATGATGAGTATATCTCTACCGGCATTCCAAGCCAATTCACGCTCATGGGTGTAGACATTCGCGAAACGCAATGAGCTTACTGTCTCTTCACGGGCACATCGACTTGCCAATGATGCCATGGAGCTGACGTTCGGAGAGGAAAGCGTCAAAGATTACGCTGTCGAGCGCACGCAGGTGTTTGGCACACGCGATGAACGTCTTGGTTCCACAATATCCGAGAACTTGCTGCAAACGGTTTCTAGCTGCGCCGTTCCCGCTATGAAAGAGTCGCTTGCTAGCACGGACGAGTTCATTGAGCAGCTGCAGCGCGCAAGCTCGGCAAACCTTCCAGCCGTGGAGGCAGCGAAGCAACTAATGGTTTCGAGCTCTCAGTTTGACACACTGTTCGCCTCGATCTTCAAGGTGGGCACCGTCTGACGCACGGTCACTGGTCTTTGAAACTCTTCGCATTGGTCGTGTTCCAAGTACTATCTCCCACACTCCTGGTTCTACCATCCTACACCCAACGCCGTATACGATTCTGCCCCCGTTCTATCCACATCTTGCTTACACATCGACTGCCTCGCTCTCCGTGCTATATCATCTCGCTTTCTCCAAATGTTCTTGCTGTGTCCGTCCTATCTTCCTAAGCTATCACATCCAGGCTACGCTCCATCCCACCTTGCTAATCGGTCGCACCGGAATGCTTTCATACTATGCATAAAGAACGTCGATATAACTCGTTTTAAGGATCGTTCACAATAGCCGTTACGTTGGCATGCGCAGACGAACCCTAACTTGTTGTGACGAATGTAAAGAAACAGATACATTGACAATTGTACTCGTACATGCAACAGGAGAAGGACCATCCAAGGAAGATGAAGATACACCAAGTTCACAGGCCATGAGTGCCGTACCAAAGGCCATGAACAGTCAGTGCGATCAAGGCGCTGAGGTTAGCGAGGGAGCTGTATCCATGAAGCAGCCCAAACTGACGGTTAAGCGCCTTCATCTCGTCCGAGACCTATAACGGTGACAGTGAGCACGTAGTAGAGAAGGATCAACACCCCACGCACCCCGGGATCGTTGTAAGCCTTTCCCTCCTCCTTCTCAAGCTTATGGCGCTTGAACATTGTCCTGTTGAACGTAATGAGTTCACGTCACCCAAAACGGCCAACATCGACTCACTTGCTGGTCAGTGGACCAAATATGAACGAGTTGGCGACACACGCAAGAATGACAGTCGCAAGAGTGTAGGCCTGGAAGACATCGGGAACAAGCGGCTGTGTGGCGTAAGAGAGAACGTCTGGATGCTTGTACGTCCATGCCGCGAGCAGTCCACCCGATAATCCCAGCATCGTGTTGAAGTATATGGGGAAGGTGCGATGCTGGAGGTTGCCGAACATTTGACGAGCTGAAGTGGCATATTGACTGGATGAACGGCAAGGCAGGGGACGATGAACGTACGTAGTGTCCGGTATGCGATCACCCCTGCAATTGAGCCATAAGCGTCAGCCAGTAAGCCTTGTACCCGATAGGTTGTTAGACGAACCACCAAAGAAGCTGACCCACACAGCTATGATGTTGTCAGTACCAGTACAAATCTCGGTGGAGGCCACGCACCCATGCCATACGTGAATGAATATGCGAGCGTATACGCGCCTCGCAACGAGAATAGACTCGTCACATCAGCGAAGGTCAACGTCTGAGGGCCGCTCATTGTTTGCGCTGGTCGTGGTTGATGTTAAAGTCGCGAGAGGTCTTTCTAGGATAGCTGTCGACGTGTGATCAACTCGGACGCCGGAGATGGGTCGCTGGGAATTAACTCCCTGGTGACACGCCGAGAACGTGTCGCGCCACGGCCAGGCTAACGCCCCTATCGTCGCCACAGCGAACATGCAAGAGCACGAAACACATGAGCGGCGACGCTGCCAGTCTGTCTTATCAGATTATCTTTGTATCTTCGATGATATTGTAGTGTTATGTACAAATGCAGATCTACAAAGCAAGAGTACTGGCTGAGAAAGCTTGTGCCACCGTTTCAGATAAAATCACCATGCCGGCCTCCTTCTCCGCTTCTTGCTTCATGGCCCAAAATTCGCCGTTCATCTTCTCCAATGGTCCGGTGGCAGAAAGAGGCTCTCCAAAGAATCGACGTTGCCATGAAATACCGGTATATGCTACGTGCAGGTTCCGCTCCTCGAAGTAGCTACGCGTGCTGAGGAAGAATTGCACGATTCGCGTAGCGGTTGCCGTCAGAAACCTGCCGCCATCACGTTCGATGGTGACTGTTGCAGCGGCGTCTAGATTCACGAGTGATAACTCTGCGAGGTCCGGGCATAGTATGTTCTTCTGCGACAGATGTGGCCCCAATGAAAGCGCCAACAGCAGGTCAACGTACGGGCACGGTTTGCCCTTGTGGTCGGGCCCAATTAGTTGCCACGGCGGTGAGATGAGCTGCAGATGCTCAAGCGTATCTGCTTCTTTGAGAAGTGCCAACCATCGTGCGCAGTTCCAAGAGTTTGGGTCACGGAGAAGAAGGCTGTCGACTTTCAAGGAAAGCATGGTGAGAGATGCAAGGGGTAGAGTCGCCATGAGATGCCCGAAAAGACCGAGTGCGAGCACATGCGTGGAGTTTTCTCCGTCAAGCAGTATTGAGGGTAACATGCAGACGACCTTCAGGTCTTCGTGAGATGGTCCTGTCCAGTGTTGTTCAACACGCGTATCGTCGTATACATATCTGTCGATATGACAAGGGCTGCGTAGACCGGTCACTATGAGCTGCCATGTATTGGTATTCGGGCGCAAAGGGACGCATGAGATGTGAAGCGAATGGAAGACCGTAGGACCGATGATCTCGAAGAGTGCACCAAGTCCTGAGCGCTGCATGTACTCAGAACTATCCAGAACCGGCTGTTCATCAGGCAGCATGTATAACGTCACACTGGTGGAGGGGTTGTATGAGATTGAGCGCATTACAGCACCACACGTATTCGTTCGACCCCGCAATGTGAGCGTCTCCAGGTGTGGTAGAAGGATTGGTTGCGCGCTGATATCATCAGAACCAACGGGAAAACAGTCCTCGAGTTGGAGAAACTGTATGCGTTCGAGTCCTTGAAGCAATCTGCGGAACTCCGCTGTAGAAGGAACGACTGTGACCGATAGGATGGCGAGATGGGTCAGCTGTAAGAGAGCGAGGTGTTGTACATCTGGTGGGAGAGTGATAACAGGTACACTCAGATGCCCAAGTTGCGGGAGAGAGCTGTGCATTTCTGCAGGTATAGTGAAGGGATGGGAATTGTCGACGCTGTGATCGATGTCCAGGCTTTGCAAGAGTGGCGCAGGGAAACGCGATAGGATGTTGCTGATGACAGCTGAACCGCGTTCCGCGGTGATACTGCGTACGCGGTGGATACAACCAGACAATATCGGTTCGATGGCCTCCCAATTGGCATCGCAGGGGATATTAACGTCGAGGGAAAGGCTCCTAGAGCGCAAGAGAAGCTCGTGAAGCCAAGGTGTGCATAGGCTGAACGGGATGGTCGTCCAAAGGATGGCGTTCTCAAGTGCGACACGGCGCCAGTGAGAGCATACATGGGTAACGCGCGTCCACTCTAAACCAGGGACTAGCCAGCAATCACACCATTGGGGACAAGAGGGAGTGATGTGATGGGAGTCGTCCGCCTCTGCGCAGCTCTCACTGTCAGAATCCGAATCCCCAGCTCGGATGCCCCTCCATTCGCACAGATCGCCCAGGGGTTCTTGCTCAGAGAATATTGAGAAGATGAGGAGTAGAATGTCGGCGGGTAGTGACGAAGCCGAGACGGTCCGGGACGGAAGAAGTTTTGGACGTCGTAGATTTTCCACGCGCGAATTGACAGCAGCACAGAAGTCTGAGTATGCACCGTATGCCTCATGAAGTTCAGCTACGAGGGTATCAGCGTCTTGGGGAAGCTTTTCGAGTCGTTCCCGGAAGGCCGTGGTCCAGCAGGTAGTGGGATGATGGCTAGTAAACAAAGCGTAAGTCAAATGCTGTTGTGCGCGAAAGTCTTGATGTGTTACCTAGTTTGCGACGGCATCCTCATACATAACCGTGTGATTATCTAATCCTGCCACTGACAGGCAAACTTGGTAGCTTTTGCGTGGTGGTGGAGGTGATGGAGGAAAGACACGTCCCGGGCCCGAGGCGGCCCGCCCGACATGGAGTCGATTGACAGGACGCCACGCCGCACGTGCAGTGCACTAGATGGTGCACAATTGGTGCTGCTTTGCGGGTAGCGTTCGGTTCTGTCTTCACCAAGAGATGTCAGTCACTACACTAAATGGAGACGTCGACAATATCATACATGTAGCATACAGGCTCATTGCTCTAGTCGGTATGTATAGGGGGGAACAGCCACAACACGCTACTTTTAATCATTGAATGCTCCTCTATCCTGTCTTTCTCCTTCTGAAACTCCCAACCCATCTCCTCAAGCGGCCCTGTAGCATGCTGAATGGACGACTCGGACTTGAAGTAGCCATCTCGCCATGCCGTACCGTAATTTGATACATGAATGTGGCTCTCGTCGAAAGACGGGCGCGCCCGTACAAAGAATCGAAGGGCCTGTGCGGCCGATACCCATAAGTCTTTGCGCCACGTTCCGTTGCCTTCAAGAAGCGCCGTGGAAGCAGCGTCGACGTCTACGAGCGTCATTGTGTCCAGCTTGGGCATGATGGCATGAGAGACCGAGTAGATGGGTCCCATCGAGAGGGCTACCAATAGGTCGACGTATGGACTAGGTTGCGCATGTTTATTGGTATCTGAGAACCGCCACTCGGAAGATATGAGCTGCAAATGCTCGACCTCGTTCGCAACCTTGAGAGCCGAGAGCCATCTTGCATGATCCCAAGGGTCTCCATCCAGACTCAAAAGAGCGTCGACGTTCAGAGATAGATTGGAAAGGGACGAGAGTGGTAAATTTGACATGATCTGGGTGAACAGTTTCAAGGCGAGGTTGTGTGCGTATTCATGTTCTTCGCGTTCGCTTAGCATGCAGACGATCTTGAGATCTTGAAACGACGGCCCAGTCCATTCCGTCTCTACACGAGTGCTATCACGAATATAATCCCCAATCTGGCAAGGATCACGTTGTCCAGCCACGACAAGCTGCCATCCGGATGGGCCAGTCTCGACGCATGATACATGCAACGAGTGATAGACTGTCGAAGCAATATTTTCGAGGAGCATGTCAAGCCCCGAGCGACGCATGTACTCAGAAGTGTCCGAGATTTGGGGCTCGTCCGGTGTCATATATAACGTCGTGCTCGCAGAAGGAGGGTATATAATGGAACGTATCAGGGCGCCGCAGGAGCTTGCCTGACCGCGGAGGATGAGCGTCTCAAGGTGAGATAGAACGATTGTCTGAGGATAAATGTCTTCATGTCCCATCGAAAAGCAGTTCTCAAGGTGGAGATACTGAATACCTTCGAGGGATTTGATGAAATTGTATAGTCCATTCACTGACGGAGGGACTTCAACGGATAGAAGTGCGAAATGGGTGAGTCCGTGGACCAAACTTGGCAGAAAGGCAGCGGCGGGAATGCTGAGTTCTTTGAGTCGCGGATAGCAATGTATCATGTCGTCAGATAGGCAAAGAGGATCGTTTCCAAGGCTATGATCGATGCGCAGGCTTTCCAGTCGCCGGGCAGAATGGGTTGTAATATAGTCGCTGATGATGCCTGCATTGCGTTCCGCGTCGATACTGCGTATGCGATGAAATTGGGATAGCACCATGCTGACGGCATCCCAGTTCGCGTCGCAAGGAATGGTAATGTCCAAGGCAAGGCTCTTAGAGCGCAGGAGAATGTCTCTGATCCAAGGCGTGCATAGGTTGAGCGGGATTGTCGTCCACAACATCGCATTCCCAATGGCCACAGAGCGCCAGTAAGAGCATACGTGGCTCACGCGCGACCATCCCAGAGCGGGGATTAGGCAGCAATGACCATCATCAGCGTGACAAAAATATCGGTTAACAGGGCCCTGCAAGCCATCGTCGTCATCCGAGCTTTCGCCCTCCATGTCGACGAATTTTCCCTTGCACCCGTGCAGGTCACCGATCGGCTCGTCTTCGGAGAGAAAGCCGAATATCAGAAGAAGGATCTCCGCGGGTAATGTCGACGGGGAGACAGTGCGAGTTGAATGACGCTTGTGGCGCAGACCCTCGAGGCGCGCGTTGAGTCCTGTACAGAAGACCTTGTATTCGCGAGACACTTGGCAGAGCTCAGCGGCGAGCACCTCCACGTCCGGAGGGAGTGCTTGGAGTCGCTCCTGGAAGGCATCACTCCAATAGTTGCCGCTGGCAAACAATGCATAAGTCCATGTCATCTAAAGGAGACATATTCACGACATACCTGATCTGACACGGCATCCTAGTAGCAACTATTTGAGCTCAATGAGGGGTACAGGTCAATTACAAGCGTCGTGGTGGTGGTAGTGGTGGTGGTGGTGGTGGTCCAACTTCAACATGAACCGCGGTTGAACGTTGAAGGAGACGTCGACGCGTGCTCGACAGATGTGGTTGTGCTCCTTCTAAACAAAACATAAACAAATAAAACCCGGTTCGCTGAACCACGTGCAGATTGTCCTCTTCAATCCAGTTCAAGTACTCTCGAGTGCTGCTGTCTACGAAAGAGCTCGCCTCACTGACTGCTGCTGAAACGGGGATATACACTCAGCCGATGCTGGTAGTCAAGCTAACGAGCAAAGGACCTCGTCCAGCATACTTACACTGAAAGCATCGACACCTGCCAGGATGCAGGGACTTATATGTACCTCCATCCAGTCAAGCGTATCTTGACCGTTCCATGCGTGTATCTGTCTTACTCTAGAGATGCAGACGCGCCTATATAGCCGCCAAAGGCAGCGGCACTATGGTATGTACACCCCGCACCAAGCCAGGGACAGACGGGGATGATTCAAGGACGATAACAGAGAAATATTGAGGTGACGAGGACGTGTAAAAGGTATAAGCTACCGCTCGACTGAACGCTCCTAAACTAAAAAAAGGACTAGACACAGATGAGAGACCAAGGAGTTTGCCGACCGGGACGGGACGAGAGAGAACCAGGGTGAGAGGAGTAAGATGGGGGTGAGAGTAAGGGTAAGGCGTGAGGTCCACGAGAGAAAGAACCAAGAGAACCAACGAAGCCAAAGCCGTACGATGTGGGGTGAATACGAAGGTGGGTTGAGAGGGAAGGGAACAATGTCGCTAGAGTCTCAATGAATGAAGTCCCGACGCCTGGAATGGGAAGGCTGAAGGCGCCGAGGGAGGAGCTCAATCTCCGAACGCGAGCGATGGGTGCACGAGGTGCACGGACGGCGACTAGCACTCGCCCAGGTACTTGTTCTTCGGGAAGGTCTCGCCAATGTCGGACCACAACGTCGTATTCGGGTTCTTGTACGCCTCCAAGTACGTGTTGATGTAGTCCGCTACCAGCCACAAGTCAGCTCACAAAATCCCAAGGTAACCCGCAAGAAGGATCATAGACATACCAGTCGGGAAATCCTCCGGATCGCATCCCCATTGGATGTTGTCCGGGTCCTGGTAGATGCGAATATAGTCGATGTACATATGGCCGGGGTAAGTGAGCTTGTCGAAGTCCGGAATGACGAAGCCAGGCGACATGCCCAAGTTCATGATCATGTACATCGGCTCCTGCGGAACCGGCCGCGCAGAGATCTGCGCCTGATCGTCCTTGGCGAGGCCGCCCGAGTTGATCGTCCAAGAAGGCTTGCCGTTATTGAGCCAGGTGATGTAGGAGTTATCGAACCCAGGCTTATACTCGAGTCCGAAGATGACGGGGGCTTTGTCGGTGAGCTCGTACCCTGAGCTGTTCGTGATGCTGAGACCAGAGATGGCTTGTTGGGTTGCGCCACCAAAGTACCCATTCTGGCTCGTGACTTCATCGTCGTAAATATCCATGTTCCCGTTCCCCGTGGGCCACTCGTACGCATAGTTGAACGGTGCCATCTGCAGCGTCTGCGACACGTTGCCGTGACCCGCCGCCGTTGCCAGAGCCTCGAACACATCGAGCTCTGGCGCGCCACGGCCGACGTATGTCTTGTCGCTATGCATCGGCCCTGGGTGGCTCTCGCCTGGACAGGTACAGCGCGAGAGGCGCTGACCGCTAAGCCATGACAGGTCACCGTCGTGATACTGGTCTCCCGCGCCCTCCTGGAAAATAGCAGCTGGCTGATTGTTAAGAGACTGGTTCTTGAGCGCGCCATAGTCGCATGCGTCGTAACTGTACGGCCAGAGCCCATCCGTCGTCGCACCGTAACCCACACGTCCGAGGTTGCCCATCAACCACACGGCGGGCCAGAAACCAAGAATCTCAGGCGAGCCGGGCAGGACGACGGCTGCCTCGATGAGGCCACCCGTGAAACACATCTGGTTCCAGGAGGTCATCATGCCGCCCTGGTACGAGACGTTGTGGGTCTTCGTCTCCGTAAAGGTGATTTCAAGCATGCCGTCCTTAGTCGTGACGGCGCTGGGGTCATACCACTGTAAACAGGATGATAATCAGATATATAATTTGACGCCAACAATCAGGTCTTCAAACGCACCTCGAGATCTTGCGTTTGCCAGTAGTAAATGTCGAGTGCCTCGAAGTACGGGTCGTCGCCAGGGTAGAAAGTCCGGCCGTCAACGTTGAACTCGTCGGACCAGATGAGCTGCAGCGTCTTGCTCGTGTCATTGAATGATGTTACAGTCTTGGCCGAGTCGGGTGTGTCGGGGTCAATCATGCCGCGCAAGCCGGGTATCCTGGGATAATCTCCCGATGCATTGACACCGCCTGTGGGTACGCATCAGCATCAAATCACTTGACCGTGTAGACTGAGCGTCCCAAGAGAAAGTCGAGGACTTACCGAGCCCAAGAGCGACCTGGTTACTTGTCACCTCCGCCTTCTTGGTGAAGTGGGAGATCATAGGATATGCACCGCTATGAGAGAAGTGTTGTTTAGCCGAAGACGGTTACGGATGATATGCGACGACGTACAAAAGGGTGATAATTCCGCATGCCAAGATAGCAAGGCATCCGAGATTTGCCAGACCGCGGGCGGTGAAGAACGTCCCGCCGTTGTCGTTGTGTTTGTCCCGGCGGGGGTCGGGATTGTGCAAGTAATCATCTGGCTCTTGCACGCTCTGGTCGGGGAACACCGAGCCATCCAATAGCGAGAACTGCGTCCAAGTGTTTAGGCATATGTTAACGTCTCTAATGGCATAGTCTGCGCACCTTGTCCGCTACTGAGCTGTGCTTGTTGCTTCCTCCAAGAACCTGCGTTCGGGGACGGCGACTGTGAGAACTCTGCCGGGGAACTCATCAAGTGGACGTACAGATGGCGGTAGATTTGAATTGAGACTGCTGCTGGAGGACGGGCGGCGTAGATATGCGGGATGGGGCTGGTTAGAGTGGCCAGAAGCGGGCGTGAGCAAGTTGGAGGCGGATGACGGCGGGTCGTCCTGCGAGTAGACCGCGGGCCGTCGCAGCGTTTGCGACATTTAGAAAGATGAAAGAATAAAAGAGCGTGGAATGGAAAGGGGAGTGCGCGGGCGGAGCGAGGTCAGCCGGCGAGCTCGGTCTGGCGTGTCGAGGTCGAGTCGGTCGTCGATGGGTGGGAGAGGGAGGACAAGAGCTTAAACACCCATCCGCACCCGGGTCACACAAATAACGCAACAACCAGGTACACCCAATTGCCGCTCTTTCCGCCCTTTCCTCTTCCTGTTCCAGCATAAAGTGGTGTATGTATTCCGGACAATCTTTCTAAGTTACTAGGTTGCTGTATATTACTCGTCGTACGCGTACGAGCGGGAAAATACGGTAGGTAGATATGAACCGCGTCTGCCCGAAGGGGAAAAAAGTCTCTTGGACATCATCAATGCCCAGCTCGATCCTCACGATCAAAACTGTCCGAGCCCAGACCGAGCAACGAGCGCGACGCGTCTGCTCACGGCATCGCTCTGCTCGCTACCAGCAACGGTCGCTTCTCGCAACCACCACTCGAGCCGCTTGGCCGCCTCCTCAGGCTTGAGACCGACGTTGGGACTGCGAAAAAGATGATCGTCAGCAGCTGTCAATCATTGATGACGCCTTGTCATAAATAGACTATTGCACGCACATGCCACGTTCCTCCAGCGCCTCTCCAAGCTCCACCAAGTTCAACCGCGAGCCGAAGCCTTCTGCGGCTAGACGTGTGTCGTCCTCAGTGATGCGCTTCAAGTGCTTCTCTATCCTCTTCAAGCGCGTTGGCGGCGGGCCAAGCGTAGAGAGCGAGAGCACGCTTAATACCGCGACGAGTTCGGTGCGGTCATTCTGGGTCAAAGATTGTGTAGGACGCTCGAGCAACTGGCGCAGATCAGGGCTCATCGCGCGTGCCGCTGCTGCCTGCTTCTCGCGACGCTTCGTCTCAATGCGCTCGCGCTGTGAGGGCAAGAGACATGTTGAAGGCAGCATCCAGGGAGCATAGAGCACAATGAGAGGGATGATTTCCTCAATGATGAGGACGATCAGTATGAATGGAATGACCCTGTAAAACAAATGAGAAGTTGGCTCTTGAGTCTTGGTATAAAAACATCGGAAGCATACTTGATGACATCGCTGTTTGTGCGCTCAATGAACCGAGCCTCCCATCGTGTCAACGGGTCACCACCGGACTTAACACGCGCTTGAATCTCGCTCGAGGCCTTTCGGTTTGTGTAGACCAGTTTCATGCCGCGCATGTAGAATTTCTACAGACAGAATAAGTCAGTATCGTCCAAACCAGGCTAATTGAAGCTCTGCCAGTCCAATCTCATGTACTCACAAATAGCTCCTTGGCCTGATGCCACAACCTTCCAACTCTTCCTGCCGTTTCGGGTGGCGGTACAAGCACTCCATGCTCCTGCGCAACCTGTAGATCTCTCCTCGCCATATCCATTATACTCTCCTTCCCTTCCACAGCCGCCTCTTCCTTCACCTCCATATCCTTTGCAATTGTGGGCGCAGGTGGCGGTTTAGTCGGCGCAGGGCGAATGGGTGCAGGATGCAGTGCGACCTTGGGTTTGCGCGGTGCATTAGGCGGCAGAGGTGGGGCATCCTTTGCTGGCTTCTCGACGTCCGCTCGTGGGCCATCAGACAGCCAGCGCGCCTGAATACTTGATGTTGGCCATTGCCTAGCATAAGGACCAAGACCGAGCGCAATAGAAACAGGACGTGTATGCGCGTGCGTGAAAGATCTACGAAAATAGAGCACAAAGTTCACTTTCAAGCTTCTCATCTGCGCGTCACTCGCTGAGAACCCGCACCTTTGCGCTAGACCATGCCCGTGGCGCGCGAATGGACGAATCATGCGGCCCCCGGTGGGCTTAGTTTCGTGTTGGAGAAATAAAGAAGGAGAAGAGGAAAGAAGGACGGAGCAGACGTCGACAGTGGTGGTGCGAGTGTGAGTGCTAGGCTTTGGATTCGCGAGGGAAAGTATTGGCTCGAGCGCGGGACCGTGACTTGCGAACACGCACGGCCGACGCGCCGCGCGTGCGCCCGCTAACGCGCGCCGACGAACACAAACAACCCCGGCAGGACGACTACTTCTCATGCGTACACGCGTTGTGTCTAGCTTAGGTACACACGGCTGGATCATGGGGTCGAAGATGTAGTACAAACACGTCAAAAGATAATCGATGGGCAATGCATGCTCATGCGTCACGAACACGCTTGAACATCGTGTTCTGTACACAGCGCACGAGTATTCGGGTATGACAGTACGCAGCAGTCCCCCTTTCATATCGGACTTCTTCGATTACTAGCATCGCCCACGGGCTGTACACTCGTAGTACGTACTGCGGAAGAGGCGGAACTCGGCGCGGGCTTCATACAGAGATTCGAGAAAAACAAGACTGTTCATTATAGGTGCATTTTTGTACCACCGCCGAGGGGCGGGACGGTTCGTGGGGTCGTGGGGTGCGGAGGTAGAGTAATTCGTGTCGGTGTGTGTCGCGTACGGGTGCGTATGGAGGGCAGGGCGGAGTATACTGTATTATAATCCAATCCGGAAATCCGAGTCGTGATGATCATGCGAGAGATGTCGTATCGAGCGTGAAAGCGGGGTGAATGGTATGCACAGAGATAGAGATGGAGAGATGCAAGACGTAGAGAAGAGGGGTAGAGATGGATGACGAGTCGGGAACTATAGAGACGTGGAAATTATAATGATACGAGACGGACGAGTAGGCAGGCAAGAGTGGTCTATGAACAGAGATGGTCCGTGCATATCAAGAGTAGGGGAACCGAACTGCAGGAAACATGGTGTGCAGCTTAAGCAATGCTGTTTCGCCGTGGACGCCGAGAGTGGCGGCCGTTGTCGCGCGAAGTACGTCCGCTGTGGCGGCCAGCGTCGCGGCTGTGCGAGCGATGATGATGATTGGCCTGCGTGGCGGAGCGGCGCGGCGGAATGTTTTCTGGTTGGGTGGACGCCGCACGCGAAGAGGGCCTCCACATTGTGAAGAGGCGCTTGAGCAATGGGGGCTGGCGCGGCGTGGGCATGGCGGCAACAGGCGCAGCTGGCACGTAGGGGTACTGTGGACATAAGAATGAAAGATCTTCGGTCAGTCACGGGTACGTGCGGTGATGTAGGCGGATTAGCCGCACCTGCATGATCTCGTATTGCGCGCCCGGCTGAGGATTCAGTACGACGGGTCTGCGCGGGTCGTACGTAACGACGTGCGTGTTGGACGCCGTGCCGTAGCCCGGTACGGTGTGCTGCCGTCGGGGCTGAGGCGCCACGACGCCGCTCTGATACATTTGGCTGGGTATGACAGCCCCTTGCTGGGGCTGCACCGTGTAAGAGTACGTGCGTGATCGTACCGGTGGCGGCCGGGCATTTGAGTTGGCGCGCTGCCTCGAGGGCGGTCGCGGAACGGTGGCCGGATCAATACTCCGCGAGCGGTCGCGGGTGTGGCGGGCACCACCGTCCATGCTCGTTCGCGGGCGTGAGGTGGGTTGGGAGGACGGTTGGGACCGCGAGTTGTACGACGTCGGGGAGGACACGTATTTGGTCTGAGGCATAGTCGGGCTTGTAGCGCGGCTCGTCTGTACGGCCCAAGAGGCGACACCGCGCATCTTGCGCATGTGTGCGTCGTGGGCCTCGGGCGAAAAGTCGTACTCGGTCATGGTAAGAGTAGGAGGTGCTGAAGATGGCTGCGGCGTGAGTTTGGGTGGTAGACTCGGGATGAGAGTAAGAGGCACGGACGCGGGGTACGGAGGTCTTATGTATGAGTGCGTAATGATCTCGAGGCGCCGGAATGCACAGAGATGGTCGATAACGGACAGCGAAGCGCGGAGCCGGAGGACAATAGGCACCAAGAGGCGTGGAAGGTCGAGGTTCAAGTAGACTCTACGAGCCGACGGCCACCGATCTGGTGTAGTTCCAAGTGGCGGAGCACCAGTATCACCAGGCTTTTTGAGGGGCAGTCCGAGTTTCGAAACTTCCCGGTCGAACGTCGACTTCCCGTTTACGAAGGCTGGGAGGCTGAGACTTCGATTACGGACTGGGCGCTTATTAGAGACTATACGGAGACCCGGTAGGAAAAGACAGCAGACAGAGCGAGGAGGGGGTATAGGTGGATGCGCTGGCGCACCGCACGTCTGTGCTTTATATGTGGAGGCGGAGAGCAACCTTGTTTGACCTGGCGCCGCGACGGATGCAAAATTCGTGGTTATTGATCGTTCCTTCTCGCTGCGGCCCACCTTGTTCTCACACCATCACCATCGCCCGGCCCTTGATTTGAATATCCAGTTGTACTTCCTTGTCGCTTGTTGCTAGCTTGCGACCGTGCTTTGTTCTGCGTCACGCCCCGTTGCTGTTCTTTGTTCTTGTGTGAGGTCATCGCTACGTTCTTGACGAGAATCAGGCAATTCAGCGCAGCCCTGCAGTCCTTACCCCACGTTCTCTCGGTTTGCTATGCTTAGCTATGAAAGTCTAGATGTATATGATGACAGTGCCGGTATGAATACTCTGGGGCTGGGGTCGAGCGCTCGGAACTCCAGATGGGCCACACCCGGGCCACACTACCGATCATCCTCCAGCGCTGACTATCCAGAAGAGTCCGAGCTTTCCCTCCTTCAGTCAAATCCGCCGCCGTATTTTCTCAGGAGTTTCCTCCTGACTGAGGTCGGGATGACAGAATCCGGAGTCTACTGAAGTCTCGACATATCGTCAGCTCGTCAGGCGACGGAAAGTACACACGACATCACTGGAGTACGTCGCCATGCTGCTTTCGCATGTCTACTGTGCTATGTCCACCTGTGCACGCGTCACGCCTACGCATACAGATCTAGCCCCAGCCTTCATCTGACGATCCAGCCACGCTCGGTGTGAAGCGGACGATTGGTTGGACGCGCTCGAAGGCCGCAGAGATGCGGCAGATCGCCCGATGTGTTCGAGTTGATGCATCCACGCCATCAATGCTTCTACAGCGCCATGAGGCTCCTGTTCCTTCCACTTAAGGCTACCATTGTAGTCGATGGCAATGCTATGTCCTTTCACTCCAGCTGCGCTCTCACCCTCGCAACGCCGTATCTACATCAAACACGCTGCGAACAAGGGTGCATAGTTCAGACAATGGTACATCATTGCAACGCGTAGCGCCCCGTCCGTCAGCGCTTTGTAACATGTTCTGAGCGTGCCGCCCGGATTGCCGAACGATCTTCCAGTCCATGCGCAAGATCGTACTCAATACCCCCTGTCGGGCGTCACGGTGCAATTCTACGCCGTTGATATGCTGATAAAGTTCTCGGCTACTAATACACGTCGCGTAAGTTCACATACATGCACTGTTCATAATAACGCTTTACTTATAGGCTGTGTCTAGGTAAGTCCTTGTAAAGCTGAGTCTTCTAATGAAGACTCCATTCATAAAGCTTCCCCAGACTATAGCGCCGAAGACGCCGGGATGACCTTGCCCTGTAATCCCTCAAGCAGTATGCCCCTCCGAAACAGCGCCAAGCTGCACGCCAGTAGTTCATCATGCGGCACTGCACTTCCCAGGTCGTTCATAATCCGAACAACCTTCACAGTGTTCGGCAGCGCTCCTGCATTCTCCGTAAGCCCGCGTACGAACCCGGTCATTTCACGCTCCATGTGACGGAACTGCAAGATTCGCATCCCGACGCAAACGACAGTTCTCGGTATTCGCGTACACAACTCCTGGACGTGTTTAGGAGTGGCCGCAAAGTTTGCGGTGGTCACGAGTACAAGATGTCGCAAGCGGTGACATTGTTCAAGCGCGGCGAGTACGAGCTCCCCACTGCGGTGATAACCGCTCACGTTGATAGTTGCAGTTGTGAGTGTATCCGCATGTGCGCCGAGGAATGCAGCCTGACAAGTGAGGTCCGGTATACGATTGTAGACAAGGAAGACGTGCTCAAGCGCTGGGTACAGTCTTCGCGGCGCTACGTGGGATTCGTCGTGTTCCGCAAGGGCGACAAAGCGCGGCGTGGCTTGAGGCGGAGAAACGAATGTACAAGCACCTCCTTCCATTCGCCAAGGCCCGATGCATAGTACTCGCAACTGCGTGCACTGCTCAAGTAATGCGGTGTAGTCCGCGCCTTTGCACGAGAGACTCGGCCAGCTCGGCCAGATAAGCACGCGAAGCGAGCTCCCAGCAGTGTCCGCTAGAGCGCGCAAGAAATCTGAAGGGACGGTTCGTGTGACATATTGCAGAGGACATATATTGAGCACTTCCAGTCCGCCGAGGACGGAGAGCAGGAAGCGCAACTCGCCGAAATCGAGAGCGCCGTAGTTGGGCAGGACATCCACTCTGCGCACATGCTTCCCGTGCGCGCGTGCTGCGAGCGTCTCCGCCAGCCGTGGTAGATCTCCGGCACGGTATATGTAGACCGTGCGGTAAAGGAGAGGCGTTCCGAAGATGTGCCATGCTCGACAGACGCGCACAATGTTTGCGCGTGTCGAGAGAGCCGATGCAAAGATCGGTCGGAAGGAGCGTGGGTTCATGGTCATCGTTGCGGTGTCCGAGGTGGGGTCAAGGAAGGGGTCGTGTACATGGCTAAGCTCATGCGGGATGTCACTCGCGTGCTCGAAGACGTACGGCCAGAGCTCGAGGGGAAGCAGGTGTGAACCATCGAAGAACGACACGGTGCTCATACACAAGTAGTATGAACGGATCCAAGTGCTTAAGCTCGCTCTCGGGCTCCAATATCGCAGAGATGAAGGTCTAAGACAAGGGCAGATTATCAACCTCGCGTCTAATCACGAAATAGGGGCACGCCGGCACGCGCCGCCCTGGCATATCTCCGACTGAACCGCCGATACTTTGTGGCTACGCTTCCTGGTTCTTTATCCGCTACCACCACTATTATCGCGACCATGTCATTCGTCCGGTACATACACGATAACCCAGACGCGCTGCAGGATCAGACACTACAAACCTTGTACCCCGGCACCACATCGGGCAAGTCTCTGACTTCCGTCGTGCCACCTGAAAACGCGATCGCCTTCGTCAAGAAGCTCGCTGTGGGCGCGAAAGCTGTGGCAAATGCGAGCGCGTGCGGTAGCGTCCTCGCGGGACAGACGAGCGAGTCGGATGAGCACGAAGATGTTGGTGTTTGGCTTGCACCAGGCGACTATGGCGCGGGCCATGAACGAGACGCGATCGAAGCGCTTGGGCTAAAGACATGGCGAAACAAGAAGGTAAAGACATCCACTGCGCACAGTCTTTCCTGGTATCACATATATGTAATCTCTTCCAGGTGTCTTCTCTGAAACTGGACGGAACAACACACCTGCCAGAAACCTTCAAACCTTCTGGAGCCACGGGCGAGTTGAGCGCACTACTTGGCGAGCTACGCGACTTGTCGCTCTTTGCTGTGGAGGGCGGACCAGGGAGCTCGGTCGCGTACGTTCTTCTGGGACGCATGGACAATGAAGACGGGTGGGCCGGGTTGATCGGCGTTGGGATCTCGTCGTGAATGACTACTGGGCGTCGCTGTCATCTAGATTATGTACTCTGGACGATACGTGGTTGAGATCGTCGAGAGTTTGCGCCAGGAAGATGTTGATCGTTCCCACACGGGCTTCTCGTTGGCTGGGATGGCTGTGCTCGGTAGTCCGGAGATAAAAATAGTGAGCTACGAAGGGAATAGAGTACCAGTACTTCGAGCCTTGTAACATTATCACTTGCTAAGTTTCAGCATGCAAGTTCATCTGGCTGCCTACGAGAGAGATAGCATCGTGAATATTTTCGTGGTTCGATGGGTGGACGGGGCAAGCGGCCCATGTAATGTAGCAATCAATTCCAATGTTGTGCAGGAAGTGGGTTGTTTTACAGATGCATTGCGGAGCGTTGCGCTTGTTCGAGGCGTCTTTCTCAACCGCCACCACCACAACGCGTCCACTAGCTGGCTCGCCTCTCAGTAGGCTTACATTCCCAACTTATCATGAGCGAAGAACTCTCTTGTTTGGCGCTTTCGGCGGCTTTCACTGTATCAAAAGTAGATGTTGTGTGTGTGTGCTTACGGCGATCAGACGAGAGCCTAGCGGTTGCTCTCTGGGAAGCTGTATAATACGGGCTGGGATGTCCGTCCCCGGACTTCCAGCTGCCCCTCTCACCCATCGCCCTCCTCTTGGACCTCAACGCTCGCCAGGTCTCGTTCGTCAGCGCACTGCCTTTTCCATTCCACGCTCCTTTTCTTGTCTTTTTCTTAGCCATCGGAAATGTCGCAAACGCTGCGACGGCCCGTGGTCTACTCGCAGGACGATCCACCGTCATCCGCCTCAAACTTGCTCACTTCCGCATCTGGACATTCTAATCAGCCTCAGCCCGCGTATCTACGCCGCCCGTCGAGTAGCAACAGTCTCAACTCCCAACTGCCGCCATCTGTAGGTGCATCCTCTGATTGAACCGGCAACGTGCTCACGATCGACGAACGCAGGTGCTTGGAGGGAGCACTAAGCACAGTTCAGTAGCAGACAAGGTGCGTAGCTGGTGCCGTACAGAGTTGGCATGACTTCCGATATCATTCACAGTTTTCGTTGTTGGATGGCTCGGTGTTCCCCGACGGGAGCGTGCAAGAGCCGGACGACCATTTGCACAATCCCGATCCGCGCCGCGACAAACGCAACGACGGCGGCGGCACGCTCTTCACCTTCCGTGGTATAGCAAATCTAGGATGCCTTGCTATCGTAGCATTCGCTATCATCGGGCTCTTGTACGTCGCCGAGCGTCGTCCCCGGTAACGACGTTCACTGACACTATTGTCTTGCAGCGGCGCGTATCCTATTGCCTCTCACTTTACCAGGAAGGCTCAAACGACGAACAAACAGGTCTCTCTCGGGCTAGGTGCGCGCTTGTTCTTTTCTTAGGTCGTGGCCTACACAGTGGAATGGTCGATGCTGATGTGCACTTCTCCATAGGTGGTGTCAATGCTTCGGGAGATTATCCCAGAATTCCCGGCTTGCGCGGCATGATTGCAGACTCCTAACCAGCGTCTTCGAGCGTTCCCGTCACGCTCTCAGACGACTGGCCTTTTTGCTTTTAGATAAGCTGATGGCGATGATGGCGGAAGACGGTCCGGGTCCGCGACGGTCTCGACCTCGTCACACTGGCAGTTGTAACACGCAGGCTTTGCGTTGGAAGGCGGTAGAGAGTGTAGGTCTTGACTGGTCGTCATTTAGCACATTATCAGACGCATGCGAGTGGTTTGCATACTGTTCTCGCACTCTGGGACGCTTACTTTTCCGATCGTGGCCGAGAAATAGCTAAACGCCTGCACACCACACTTTCTCAACACTTTCTTGTAGAGACAGCAGCCATTGGGCTTCAATTGAGAGATATACAAGGCTAATCGGGCCGCAATGAGTGCTCTTCGTATACTGAAGTACACTACTATCGAAGTGCCTAGTTCATAGCGGTCCCGGATAGTCAATACTATTTTTTCTGCTCTTCGGCGCGGATTGTGAATGTTCCAAGCCGTGACGAGGTCGAGACCGTCGCGGACCCGGACCGTCTTCCGCCATCATCGCCATCAGCTTATCTAAAAGCAAAAAGGCCAGTCGTCTGAGAGCGTGACGGGAACGCTCGAAGACGCTGGTTAGGAGTCTGGCATGATTGATCCCGACACGCCAGACTCCGCTAAGACTATTCCGTCCAATAACGACACGAGCAAAACGCTTCAGCTCATCTGGTCGGACGAGTTCAACATTGACGGTCGTACGTTTTACCCGGGCGACGACCCGTACTTCGAGGCCCTTGACATTTACTACTGGCAAACGGCGGATCTCGAGGTACGTTGCGTCAATTGACCGTCGACCGTC
>KV424674.1:0-68343 GCA_001632445.1 Peniophora sp. CONT | reverse complement strand
GCCCAGCACGACCGCCGCTCCCAGCACGACCGCCACTGCCACGATCCCATCTCCCAAGGCTCCGCCCAGCACGACCGCCGCTCCCAGCACGATCCCATCTCCCACGGCTCCGCCCAGCACGAAAGCTGCTCGCAGCACGAAAGCTGCTCCGAGAGCTGCGTCCCGATCAAGCCCGCGTGGACAACACCGTGCATTTTGGAAGACGTTCTCTGTATCCGACTTGACCGCACCGGCATGGTGAATGATTTCCTTCTGCTGCTTTAGAGCTGTTCTAACGGTCATTACGGCAGGTGCGAGGTTCAGTTCGACTACGGCCTGCGACAGGGCAGATGGAGGGAGCTCGACCAGCGGGCACCATCGATTCTAACGGCGCACAACAAGATCATCCGTGTAGATATGGATATCGCGGCAGAGAACGACCGTGCGATGAAGGAGGGCTTGGTACTAGCCATTCACTGCATACCGAATGGAAGCCTCGCTGACAAACGCAACAGGCAATACACGCCAGTCTAGAGCGCCATCTCCGTCCAGATGGAATTCAAGTCCGATGTGAAGACGACAACGAGAGGTGGGCTTGGAGGTGCGTATAGCAGCTGCACCACTACGATTTGACACTCACAGTGCACAGAATCCTGCGGATAATCGCATGCGCCAAAGATATACGGGACTCGGGATTTTGCGTGAGTCTGAGTGGTTTTTGCGTGGATCGCCGAATTCTGATCGGATTGGTTCTAGCGAGAGATGCCTGTGTTTGGGATATTGCACGGCAAGCCGGTCAATGGGGTCATGGTACGAAAGAGGTCGATCGTGCCGCACGATACTGATTTATCAACCAGGACGAAGTCGAACGGAGATCTCGCAATGTGTACGTGCACTCTGGCGATTCCGACTCGGAGGTGCAAGCGTCCTCGACGAAGCGCGCGGGTTCCCTGATCCCGGCCGCGCGTGGTACGAAGAGACAGCGTACGGCAACCGGAGCGGTGCAATTAGCGACACCGCGTATGTCACCAGAGAAGGCGGGCCACATACTTCACCTCTCTGACACCAAGACGCGTCGTGGCTCAAGCCTACCTTCTGATCAAGACGCGAGTGCCGCTCGCATGCAGCTTATGATCTATCGCAAACTGCTTATTGACATGATCTCGTCCTCTTTCTCGTGGCGCCACTGGTGGGCTACGTTGAACATCGATGCGAGCATGCGGTTGCCGGATCGCTTTCTGGAACAGGCACTTCCTCACATCACAAGCGCCGGGACCGATCTGGAGAGCTTGCCTCGCAATCTCTCTGCAATGGTCCACACGCTGTGTCGCGCCTTTGACGACCTGGATATTGCTGGCGTTGATCGAGAGCTCGAGATCGTATACCTTGCCCAAGTGCAGCGTTCGCAGGCGTCGACGTCAGATCGGGGAATGGACGTAGCATTGACGGGTGAGCTACTCTGCCACATCAAATGCGACCTGTTACTTATAAATGTGGACTTGTAGCTGACATCAGCGGCGTACTTTTAGACACCCAGGATGATACAGTGCACGCTATACCTGTATTGCCATCGGTCAACAATAGCGTAAACGACTCGGACCCGTCGATGCAAGCCGACCATGGCGCCGCTGCATACACAGTATCCGCTCCGGTCTCGGTTACGCAAGGGGCAACATACATCAAGGGATGGCGCGTGTTAGGGAGAACAACGTTCAGCGCCGACGACAATCTCCTGGATGACCATCTGACACGGGTTCTGGAGTGGTGGGGTGGGGAGCGGCCTCCAAAGGGCGTATCCGCTGGCGAAACTCATCGTTGCGCGTGCGTGACTCGGAAATTCGTAGCTTGCGTTATCAGTACTGACTGAGACGGAACAGCTCATGTGAATACAGATCGGGATGCGAGTGGCGCCAAGAAACGCTCGAGGTTGCAGACGGAATGTCGTGGTAGAAGACTGCTTTGGAATCTGTTTTGTTCGCTGAATCAATCATTCGTTTGCCTTTTAGCGTGAACTTTTTAACCGTATTCTCGGACATTCGTTGCCTGCAGCTGGTTGACCATGTAGCAAGTTACTCGTATTCATACTCTCGAAGCGCAGACAGAAAAGCCGTGAGAATCTTCAGAAGCCAGCAAGTAGGCGGCGTTTGCAAGTGGGGAGGAACTTGGAAAGAAAGGTGTACGTATCAATGACGCGATCGATATCGCTCCCGTGCTGTGCCACCGCCATCCGCATCAAAAGGTGCTGAGGGCGCTCTGGTACACAGCCATCAGACGCGATAAGCAGGCAGCCCTTGAAGCTCTGTACGGCATCCCAGTCGAGCTGAAGGTCTCGCGCGTGGATGATGGCGCTGTCGAGCGCATCGGCGTTGGCGACAACAGTATCATATACATCCTTTGTGATCCCCATCGCACCGTTGGCTGCGTCATGCATCAGACGTTGATCAGTTATCCCGTGCCAAATAGCAGACTCACTCTGGCTGTACAGTTCCCGCACCACCTGCGAGAATCTCTTCTCAGTGTCCTTGTGCAGCGCGGTCATGTAGAGGCGCGCGGCCACCATACTGTAGTCGGAATGAATGGAGATGCGCTCAGCAGCTATGGCGGCGGCCAAGATCTACCTCGCGTCAGCTCCTGCGGGCGCTCGTACTGAAAAAGGACCCTCACGTCGAGTTCCTTTGTCGATACTGTGTCCTGGACGCGTTCGAGGATCAGAGTAGCCAGCCTGAAAAGTATATGAGAACGCGCGTCGTGCAGTCATCGAAGGCAACGCACCCGGCCGGCTCTACGCTCTGCATGTCCAGTCCGAAGCAGACGCGCAATATACGCGCAATCAGCTTGAAAAGGTGTTGAGGGATGGTACAATATCAGACTCACAGTACACACCTTGTCTTTCTGTACGCGTTCCAGGCGACTATTGCAAGTCAGCAAGAGCGCGAGTAGTGTCCTTACGATCGACATACCCGTCTATGCTCGGTTAGCATCTGTATTCTCTGTTGGTGAAACCATTCACCTTTCTTCATAACATTCAATTCCATAGTCGCAAGCAGAGGCACAAAGAACGTCGACGTAGAGGCGAAAGCCACGCCTGCGCGATGTCGGCGCACAGACGCGTGATGTCACAATCGAGGTCACAATCGAGCGCCCGCCATCCAGACAGGTCCCTCCATCGCTGTATGTGTCCTTCAAGGTTAACCGAATGTACTCCGTCGAGTACAAGATGCACCAGGCTCTCGTTGGGAACAAGTACGCCGCGTACGGTGCCGTATGACACACGGAGATGTCCATGCGCCGGTGACGTTTGCCTTCCAAGGGCGACTGGCGAGACGTCTGACTTGCAATCGCCTTTTTCTCTTGTACCACAATAGCCATGTCTTCAGACCACGAGCATGAGCCACTGTTTATTCCCTCGTCGCCCGCCGCGACTGCCTCGCAGCAAGAGGGTGACCCTACAAACGATATGGAAGCGCTGCGTCTCGCTCAAGCTCTCAGTCGCTACCTCACCCGCCGTGCCGCCGAGAACGAGACGCCACCCCGCCGCGTGCGCCACGAGCTCCTGAACGCTATCAAATGCGTAGGCGTCCGCCTCCCAGACTCCCAGTTACAGTTCTCGCAGACATCCGGTTCTCAGCAGTCCCAAGCTCCGTTGCATTCGTCCCTCCGTCCCCCCACCCGTCAGCCATCAGAGTCTCTGCGCTCTCGAGGCACTCGCAGTGCATCTCCAGATCGCACGCAGTCCGACCGGTCCTCTAGCCCACCCCAAGACAGACAGCCGGCAGCCGCCCCGCCACCCCCGCCTCGGCGCCCGCCAAAGGCACCCAAGTCGAGCAGGGAGACTGTAGCCAAAACGCGACTGGCGGGTATCCTCGATGCGTACGACGCCCTTCTGGCACCCGAAGGCGCAGAGCATTCCCTCGTGCCCGTCAGAGACCTAGTCGCTCTGCTGCGAGGAGAGGGCGGTGAGAAGATGCCGGGCCAGAAGTCTGGCCATGCCGCGCTCGAAGACCAGGCCCTTCTGCGCGCCATCCGCGGCTTTACCCATCGCAGAAACGACAACACCACCGCCGAGTACGACGAGCACCTGAGCGGATTTCCCCCGGACTGGAAAAGACTGCCTAACCACAAACACGCCCTCGACGAAGTCATCGACGGTCTCGTCGAAAAGTCGACGCAACTGTCAAATAATGCCCCAGACGCAGGTGTCGAACTCTCAAAGCGGCTATCCTGGCACCGCAAGGACGTCGTCCGTGGCTTCAGCTGGGTCAACAGTGTCTGGCACAAGATCGAGACTCTGTGCGTGCATATCAACTACACGGCGCTCGCCAAAGGCCACGAGGGTCTCACGCGGCGGAAGGGACTCAAGAACGAGTTCTTCGAATCGTGGCTGGGGAAAGATAAGAAGCATCTCGCGCGCCTGCCGCCAGACGCCAGCGACGAGGCGGAGGAGGAGAGCAAGGAGCTGCGCGCACGTTTCGAAAAGGCATTCGGTGAGGCGAGCCGAGCACGCTCGCGCTTGTACGATCTCTACATGAACGTGAGTGATTCCGTTGACCAGCCGGACTGCGTCTGAACCCTTCTTAGCTAGGACCGGCCATCATACTCGATCCGTTCTGGACGGTGGAGGACTGCTATCACCACACGTCCAAGTCTATGGGCCAGTTGATACAGGCCATGTCCGAGCACGTCGAGCACGACCTGGTCGATACCGATGATGAGGGCGGCAACGCCACCGGGGAGGAAAAGGCCAAGCACATGTTTGCGCCCAGAACGAGGCTCACCGCGCAGACGCTGATCAACCTCGCCGGGTATTTGGGCTCCCGCAAGTTTGCCACCTACGTCCACAACTTCATCGTGCGCTACCCGAGCCACCCAGCCCAACAGACCGTGATGACGGGCATCGAGTACACCGGTGGTGACATTACGGGCGACGCAGAAGAAGAAGAGTGACTGGAGACTCGGCAGCCGACGAGCAGTATCGTATTCCGTACCGCCCAGCATGAGATGTATTTGTATCGAATCCCTGTCCATCGCCTCGAGCGTCGGCAGTTCACGAAAAAGCGATACAGCGTGCTCATTGCTCCTCGAGAAAGCCGTCTCCCATGGCGCCGCGTAGATTGAAAAGCCGACTATCATAGATCTCAGTTGATGCCCAGAGCAAAAGATACGGGAGCGACTCTATGGACGGGAGAGGCCTGATCGACAAGAACCTGCGATCAGTTTGGGGGGAGTTGGCAAACCTGCGACGACCGTGCCGCGTCTCTTATACGCAATGCGTAGGGCATCCGATGACATCGATTCCAGAGAGTCATCCGGAAGAGATTATTAGCGTCCGCAGAAAGTCTATGTGCGATGCGGAAGAGATGATTAGCCGCATAAAGCGCGAGTGTTGCGCAGGGTTTACGCGCTGCAAGTCTGCTCGAGGTGCTATGGTGAGTGATCAGTTGATCACCAACACCTGAGAGCAAGAGGGAGAGAGGAACAAGAAAGAGACGCTCTACGAGCTCAAGGGAAAGATCCGGTCGCGTAACACCAAGGCACTGTGTCCGATAGCCTCCGTGATGGAGGCACAAAATAGAGCCGGTTGTATATAGAGCCGGGAGTTCGAACGGGCATGGGCAAGTGCAGCCAAGAACGATGTTTATTCTGCGATCATTCACGATACGGCAGGCTAGAGTCCTGCATACATCATACCTCGCCGAGCTCTCCCTCTCCGTTCTCGCCCTCTGCCACTCCGTGCACATCGCTGTGGGCGTCACTGCCGCCGCCTACAGATCCACCGGCCTGCTGCTCTGCGGGCTGCGACTGCACTGCGGGCTGCGATGCCATCCAGGAGGGGAACGACGCGACAATCGGGGCTGCTTGAGGCTGACCCACTGGCGTTGCGACCTGTCGTGTTCGTTCAGTATGCTTTCAGTTTGCTCCATGCTGCAGAATTCACCCGCGTCTCTGGCTGTGGATTCTGTCAATCAACGCGATCGGTGTTCGTTCGTGGGCAGACGCACCTCTGATGGCCCTTTGGCAGCCCGCAGGGCATCCGCGAGCCCTCTCGCGATCTGCTGCGCCTGGACGTCATGAAGCTGGCTGATCGGCAGGCGGCGGTGGGCCACTATGGCCAACAGTGCATGGATGATATCTGCAAGTGCAGCGTATGGGAGGGTATGACCCTGCACCCCGCCTGGCAAGTCGCGCATCGTGTGAAGCAGCTCGACGACCTTGGCCGCGATGGCAGCGTCAGACAGACCGGGACTCGACGCCCCGTTTGTAGTCTCAGATGGCATTATCGGTTGCGAGTGCATCGGATTGAGCTGATGAGATGGCGGATGGTGAACGTTTCAACGCCAAAGACGCTGTGCAATGCAGGCGCCTGCTCTGTCCCCCGAGAAGACCGCGTGACGTGACCTCTGCCCGCGTCTGCGCCTTGGCGCCTATGGCTCTCTCTTTGCCTCTGGTCCTATTCGACGCCGCCCCGCCGCCTTCTTGATTAGAATCCGCAGTACTCGGAATTTCTGGTACTCTGTCTCATGCCGCCAAAGCGCAAGAACCAGGACGACGATGCCGGGCAGAAGAAGCGGTCCACTTCGACGCTTCACCGTCACTTTGGGACTGTCGTGAAACTTCCTCGCACGCCCGGTATTGACAGCATCGGGAGCAAAGACGCAAAGCAGACGCTCGACGTAGTCCTCAGTGATGAGCAGAGGGAGGTGATGAGGATGATAGTTGAGGACCGCCAGAGCATCTTCTTCACGGGATCGGCGGGTGCGTCGTATAGCCTCTAGCCCGTGCTCATGCTCATGCATGGATGCAAGGCACTGGAAAGTCATTGCTGCTCAAGGCAATCATCGAGACTTTGCGGAGGCGACATCCCAACTCTGTGGCGGTCGTGGCCAGTACCGGAATGGCGGCGGCTGCCATTGGCGGTACGTCGAGTTGTCAGTGAGCGCTTGCTGGCTGAGGCCATTGCCGCTACAGGTCAGACTATACACGGCTGGGCCGGGTTGAACCCTGCAAACAAGACCGTGGCGGACGACCAGAACAGCAAGCGCAAGAACAAGACTGTGCGGCAACGTATCGAACAGACGATGTGCCTGGTCATGGACGAAAGTAAGCTTTCGGCCATCCAAAGAACTAACCAAACTCATGTCCGAGCAGTTTCCATGGTTGATGGCCCCCTCTTTGACAGAATCGACGCCGCTCTCAAACGGTTCAAGGGTAATACTCTGCCCATGGGCGGTATACAGGTGACGCCTCAATCTCTTGTCCCAACGCCTGCAGCGTACTCACGTATCCAGCTCGTCGTTACCGGCGATTTCTTCCAGCTCCCACCGGTCACCGAGGGAAACAAAGAGCCCGTGTTCGCGTTCGAGTCCGAGTCCTGGGAGCATGCCATCCAGCGCACCATTGTGCTCACCCAAGTATTTCGACAGAAGGATCCCAGTGAGCATGTATCCTCGCGTGCTGTACCCTATGCTGCTGACTGGCGTGGTAGCATTCGTGAATCTCTTGAACGAGCTGCGCAACGGCCAGCTTTCCGGCGAGGCCATCGCCACTTTCGCGTCTCTCTCCCGCGAGCTTCCTCCAGGCCTCCATCCGACCCAACTCTTTTCACTCCGAAAGGATGTCGAGCACGCCAATGCCGAACGCCTCGATGTTCTTCGCGCCACCACGCATCCGTATACTGCCTCCGATTCGGGTACTGCACCCGATGAAGTGCGTAGCAAGATGCTCAGCAACATGCCGGTACCCCGCGAGCTTCCGCTCAAGGTAGGCGCCCAGGTCATCCTCATGCGCAACGTGGACGAGCAGCGGTACCTTGTCAACGGCACAGTCGGACGCATCATCGCCTTCTTGAGAGTGCCGCTTGCAAAGGGCCTCGGCGTCGTTCGCGATGTGCATAGGGTTCCCGGCGGACAACTAGAGTTTGACCAGTCGTTGCCAGCAGCAGATGAGGGAGAAGGCAGTGGTAAGGGTAAGGAGAAGCAGATGCAGACCACCAGCGTTCGGTACTCCACCGACGAGTATCCTTGCGTCGAGTTTGTAACGCCGAAAGGCAAGCTTCTGGGCGTTGTCACCCGGGACGTATTCAAGGTCGAGGACCCCAAGGGAAAGGTGCTCGCTCAGCGAACGCAGGTTCCCTTGCGCCTCGCCTATGCTCTCACCGTCCACAAAAGTCAAGGTCAGACGCTTCAGCGTGTCAAGGTAGACTTGCAGGGAACGTTTGCGCCAGGCAAGTGTCTTCAGCTGCCGTCTGGACGATCTCTCACCTTCCGCAGGCCAAGCGTACGTCGCTCTGTCCCGAGCCACGTCGATGGACGGATTGCAGGTTTTGCATTTCAATCCAAACACGGTGCGACCGTTTCTCCGTTCTCGATGCGCGCGCTCTTACCCATGCTGCAATCTCAGGTCAAAGCCCATACCAAGGTCATCGAATGGAGCAAGACGCTACAGTCTGTCGGCGCCTTTGCTCATACAACACATACACCCCCTCAGCCGGTGGCTGGCCCGTCTCGGATCACTGCACCCGTACCCAAGCCAGCTCAACACACTTCCCCTGCCGTCCAACACCCTATGACGCCTACTGGATGGTCCCCGTCGCCGGATCCGTTCACGGGCATGCCTCTCGCCGGATCCAGCAACCTCAATATCCGGCGCCAGACCTCGCCCACGCTGTCAGAGTGGCCCTCCTCGCCAGCTCTGCCTGCCGATTGATGGATTGGGCGCACAGCCAGGGGAGACCAAAAGCGACTGTACGGTGGCAGGACGAGAGAAGAATAGTGACCGTACATGTAGTTTGCCACAGCTTGCCTCTTCTTTGTAGTACGGGATACCGCATGGCTTCTCGTGCACAAATTGCAGTATTCGATTCATCCAGACACGGATTCGGCATGAAGCGTTGTGCAATGATACTGACTTGATGTTACGACGATATAACAACATTGTAAAGATTCTCTGAGAGACAATGGGTAGTCAAGGGACACTCATGGAAGACGTATAGAATCCGAGTGCAGCCTGTTTCGATACGCGGCAACTTGGTGTTGTGGAAAGCGGCTCCCAGCCTGTTCCATTCAAGCGGGTTCGATTCCCACCCGCCGTACTACGACCCAATGCTCCTTTTTTGGGATGCACAACATACTGTATACAAACCCCATTGTTACTCCGCTTCGCCCAGCACTCGCATAGTTCGGTTGCGGATAATGGGATGAAGTAACCACACCAGTTCTCGGCGTTGAGTGGAGACAAAACATTCTGGCCTGTTCACCGTACTCTTTCTTGGCACTCAACCGTGAACCCTTGACGCAAGCTCCTCATTTCAAACTTCCCTTCCAACTGGTGCTCTTCCCTGTGTCTGGCACAAAATTGCCATATCGCGTCTGCAAGAACAAGATGCAACTGATGTATTCTGTGGCGTTTCAAGCTATTCTGCTACAAGTAATCCCGCTACGTCAATGGAATGGAATTCTCTTCATCGGACGACCATGGAGAGAGGCGGTCGCTGGAGGGGCCCATGGACCATCCTTCCGCATCCGGGGCAAACGCTTGGCACTCGCGAGGATCAAATTCCCAGTCGCGCATGTCCTTCGGTACGGCGTCGTTCAGAAGATCGACCGAGTCGTCGTAGAAGTCGCAGCCCGGTAGCTTCAGCTCGCGGGGTACAGCAGCAAAGGTAAGGCGCAGGCGTAGCATCTCCGCTAGCGCGTGGAGCATTCCCGATGACATGGTCGCATCTCCGAGGACGAGACGGTGCAGATTGGGAACCGCGATGGTATCCTGCTCCAAAGTAGAGCCCAATATGTCGATGAGGTTGTGATCCTCGACCGGCGCGGCGACCAGGGTCCTCAAGCCGGGCGCGGACGAGCAGATACGTCGCCATTCTTCGCGAGTAAACTTGATATTGACGAGCTCCAAGCTCTCTAGGTGCTCCAGGCTGATGTGCCCCAGTACTGCTAGCGCGCCTTGCGATATGGCGAGGGCCCTCTCATCCGGCTCACAGCGAAGTTCAACTGTCAACTGGCGCAAAGCTGGCCAATTGTCGTGCTCCAGCGGCTCCCATCGGACGTGTAGATGCGGGTTTGCGATGATGACCATATCGGAACACCGCGCTACTGGAGGCATATTCGAGAGCAACGTGCCAACATTGTCCAGGCAAGGGATGGGAGACGAAGAGAGCAAGGTCATGCGATCGAGCGGGCGGCTGTCCAGAGATCCCGCTTGAATGAACCCGGCCACGCGTGCGGGTGTACCGGCAAGACTCAGGCGCGTCAACGCGGGTAGAAGATAGTGTAGGTCGTGCAGCTCGTCCACGATCTCGGCTGGAAGACGGAGCTCTCGCAGGTTGGGCGCGTGGCGTAGCAGAGCCTCCAAACCCGAGAAGTTCCTATTCGGCTTGCGCTCCTTGTATGCAGCAGCCGTGATGTCCAGAACCGCCAACGTCTGAGAAAACAAGCAGGTATGTGGCGCTGTGCCCAGGACCGGCGGGTTAAGTTTCAATTCGGAAAGGCGGGGTAGAATCGCCATGAACGGTGATGTGGTTACTCTGCGGCCGAGGATTTGGAGCTTGCGCAGGATCGGAAGGTCGCGCAAGACTGGCGCTGCCGCCCCAGAAACGTAGAACGCGTCAATCTGACGGATGCGGCCCGCTTGGTCTTTCAGGAGCTTGGAATAAAACTGTCCGTTTGCAGGCTGCTTGAAGGGGTCGATGCGGCGGGGATCATACGAGATTTGGAGAGGGAGACTGCCCGAGCGCGAGAGAAATAGCTTCGCCCATTGGTCGCCATGACGGAGGTCGAGGTCGGTCCAGAGCAAGGGTGTGCTGAGGCACACGAGCCTCCAGAAATGGCAGACCTTGTCAACCATCGTCCAATCCTTCGGGTGCAGAGACGCGTCGCGCAAGTTACAGAAGATGAGGCAGAGCACCTCGCCGGGGATCTTGCAGACAGGCGACGCCACCTTGTTCAAGACCCGGTACGTCATGGCCTCTGCCATCCCATATACACTCGCCATTTCACGTAGAGTATCGCAGGCGCTGCCGTCGACGTCGAGAGTGATGCCATCGAGTTGTACTCGCAGAGCCTCAAGCGACACGAAGCCATGACTGCCGATGCGTCAGAGCCCAGACAACGTCGATCAGCATGTAACACACCTAATGGGAGGGGAAGGCATGTCGTGATGGTCCAGGATAAAGGGAGATAGAGAGTTGCAGAAGAAAGAAGCCCTCCGAGATGGAACTCGCACGCCACGCGGATCAGCGACCCAAAGTAGTTTCCGCATTTGTATTTACTGTTGAGCCTTGCTCGCACAGCGCGTAGTCTGGTAGCGTTGAAGATGGGCCATCATTCATGAAGCTTGAAGGACAGGATGCAGCAGCGATGAGATGCTATGACAGTGAGACGCAAGGACGGGAGGTGATCACAGCCGGGCCTTGAGGCTTAGTGCGATTCTTCCAACCCCCATGTACGGGTGTAGGTACACGCTCTCTGAACGTGCAGAGGTTCAGGCGGATATACAACCATCTTAATGCGTCACTGGACTCTGAACCCGGCGGCTCAATACATTGCACATGCGTAGCGAAGTGAACAAATCAGAAGGGTCGTAGCTCTATTGTACATGCAAAGAAACGCGAACATTGGGACGGATTTACAACGTATGGTCGCAAGAGACGCAAAGGAGGGAGTCGTACGTGTGCACCATGCAAGGGGAGACAGGGCATGCCGTAGAAGGATCGATCTGGAGGCATGGATGTAAGTGAACGAAGGAAAAGCGTCTGAGAGGCGGACATAGACGGCACACCGTAACAACGATGTACTCAGTACCCCACCAATTCCACCCTGGAAAGCAGCAAGATAGGCAAGATGTCTGTTACCCAGCTCCAGTGCGATTCAAAGTTCCAGGCGGCGTTCGGATCTGCCGTGACTTGCGAGGCGAGGTCCACATGTCCAGCATCATCGAAACGTGCGTCGTAGGCGCAGAGTATGGTCGTCGGAGATAACACGCGGGAGAGAAATGCGGCGACGGATTGGCGAGTGGACTGGTTGATGTGGGATGCTGCAATGCAGAGACGAGCGAGGGATGCTGAGAAACGGTGCGGAGCATGGCCGGTTGGGTAGGCACTGTTGTGGGCGGCATTGACGTAGAGGGCAAGTTCCCGAATGTCCGGGCAGTGGTGGGCAACGTCGATCAAACTCAGTAAGGTGAGCGTGGGCGGTTCTTGAGTGGACGGCACCGGATTGAGCGCCAAGTACTGCATCCTCGGCCACCCAATGCAAAGTGTTGCGAGTTCGCCGTCTGCAACTTGCAACGGACGTCGATGGACTATCGAGAACTGCTCCAAGGTGTGTACGTTCACCAGAGGGATCAATGCGTCGAGACCGAACTGCGAGGCATCCACGCCAGCTGGCCATAACGCCTCATTCGGATCTATGGGTGGCGAAAGGTTAAGACAAAGTGATTTGAGAGAGAGGCAATGAGCGCCAATGGCGAGGTGTAGCTGTTGAACGCTTTCGGCCGGTTCATGTTGCACGGCACGCACGGTCAGGTCCAAAAGTTGCATAGACGGGAAGTGAGGATGATTGATCAAGGCCGCGACTGCCTCCAGCGTGGCGCAGAGCGCCAACACTCTCAAGGATGCAAAGGAGCCATGCGGTAATGATCCCGGATCGGACATCCAACAGGCCGGTAGAACGTCCACAGGGTCGCCACTGTTGAGGGAGTAATCGCAGTGCGAGAAGCCCAGTGTTGATACAGTGCTAGAAGCAAGCTTGCAGAGGACAGTGTCGGTCAGATAGTAGACGGGCAGGTTTACAGCCTGGAGATGAGGCAGGCGCTCGGCGAGGCGCGCCAACGCGTTGAACGTAGAGTCGCCGTGTTCTTCCGGATTGGCCAAGGTGATGAATGTGATGGACTCGAGGCCAGCTGCAAAGCGCACATAGTCGTCGATGGTGTCTGACAACGAGCGCATGTGGTACTCGGACGGCAGGATGCAAGTCAATGAGGTTAGACTGGCGCACAGTAGCGGAATCTCGGTTCCGAGTGCAAGGCCCATGGTGGCTGCGTCCAGAGACAATAGGTTCGGGAGGAGAGGACGGCCCTGGGTTTGACAGACGATTGCGAGGATCTGTCGGACAGAAGCTGCACAAGTGTGGCTGGACTGGCAAAGCGTATGTACAAGACCGGCAATGGCGGCCAGTTTTCTGAGCGCCTCCTGCGTCGGGAGCTCGTCCAAGATGAACTCCTGGAGAACAGGTGAGACTGGTTCCACTGAAAATAGCCGCATGCGCACGTACGTGTTCATCCCGGGGATCTTGGGGACAGTGCACAGGCGCAATCAGTTTGAACAGAGCGCAAGGCTCGTCCACGTCGCGCCATATGATCCTGCGCGCAGACTCCACGAAACCTTTCTGCAACAAGGCCACCTTTGCCGCCACGCTCTTATCATACTCCATGATCTCATCTCGCAGCTCGGCAATCATAAAGACATTGAACCGTGGTGCAGAGGCTGCCGTGTCCATGGCGGTTTAAGCGGAAGACACCACAAGCGCCGGTGCGCGGTGAAAGAAGTGATCGGCGCAAAAGGGGACCTGACTCGGGCCGCATCAGCCCGTCTACCTCTCGTTTCGTCTCCCCAAGTTTCCTCGTCGGAAAGCCCGACGGATGACCGTGTACTGCATCCATACGTTCGACTACTTGTACGTTCGACACTCTTACTTCGTACCCTCACCTTTCCCTCAACGATACACGCTATACGATCGGGATTTCCATCGCCATGTGTGCATTCTATTGTACGAAACATCGACAGATAGAGGTGTTTGCACTCAAGCTACATGCAGGTTACAAAGGCTATCAAGGTCCGACCAACAATGGCAGATGCCCACAACTCTAAACTCTACCAATCCCGATAACACCCATCAGCGCTTTCGGCCGGTTACGAAAGCCGCGAGAACCTCGCGATGACTCTAGCTGGACCATCTTGCCATACAGGGTAACGAGAGAGCGTGCGACTGATTTTCGATAACGATGAGCTCAGGCTTCAGCTCAAGCGCTTGAACCCTCTCTTCCTCCCTGCCACCACCATTGCCCTCTCCCATTCCGTCGATGGCACCACCATCCATGCCTGCGATGACTCTCGCGACCGGTCCGGATGACATTCTACGCAACATTCTGACTCACGTGGCGCACAACAACGGCCCATCGGGGCCCTTGCGCGAGAGTCATGTCTGTCGTCAATGGCGTGATGTCGCACTGTCGGACTCTTCGTTTTGGGCGGTCATCTCTTTCGCGCATGGGGGACCAAAGCTGTGGAACCTGTATGCGGAACGAGCGAAGGAAAGGAAATTAACCTTCATTGTCATTGTACCGGATGGGATGTATCCTAGCCCGACGTTGTTGCACGGGTTTCTGAACATCGTCCGTTGCTATTGGAGCCGTGCGGAAAGCTTCACATGGCGGCTCCCCTCTGGCTGCGGTGTTCCGATGTGGCACGCTCTACGAGATCTATTAGAAAATCCACCGTCAACACCCGTCTTGCATCATCTCGAGGTTCGAGCGAAGAACTTGGACTGGTGCAAGCTGATCAACCTGTACGGACGTGACTTGCACACATTGACGCTTAAAGGACAAAGCATTTTTCCACCTTCTGGTCTGGACCCCACTTCTCTACCTCGGCTCAGCGCTCTTGAACTCGCTGTCGATGCACAGCACATGTCTGCTGTGCTTGAAGAACTTCATCGTTGCCCAATCAAGTCATTATCATCCCTTTATTTATCTGTCATCGCGTGGCGGTCAGATGAGATTGAATCTGATGAGGACGAAGCTGCCGAAGAAGCGTCTCTGGAATGGCAGGAGATTTATCAGACTGTGTTGCACACTCTTGAAACTGCCAATATATCCATGGTTCGGTTCATGATAAACGGCGTCGAGCTCATACATATGCAACCTTCTGGTTCTCGAGAGACTAAGATCGGATTATATGGATCACGAGACTTGGAACGTTCCCAATTATGGGGCCTCGTGCATGATTGTTTTCAGGAGTGCCCTCATGCAGATATGGTTGGGCACATAGAGATAACCCTTCCAGATGATGATGCCCTTGAAGAAACCCTTGAAGAAGCCTATTGGCAAGATCTTCTACAACCCTTCACACAAACGGCTCGCCTCTCCTTGTGCAATGAAACTACTGGTTGTGCGGCCAATGTTCTCCGAGCCCTCATCAATGCACCTACCCAAGCCCTCACTGGAGCGCTTCCTCCATTGCTTCCTCTTCTGGCTGACGTTGATCTGGAATGCTATGAGGTGTCTAGAGACGATGCTCGAGTGTTGTCGAGTTTCATTGGCAACCGGAATACTGTCGTTTGCAGATTGCGCGTCATAGAGGATTGCATGAACGGCGTGCAACCATTAGCAGCAGGGGTGCTCTATCAGTTGCAGGCGGAACCTCGTATGCAGGTGCAGATTGATCCGCATCAGTACTTTGGTGAAACCACCGACGGCCACTGAACTCCACTGAACAACATGCGTCAGTGGCGTCGATACTTGTCGGTGGTTCAGCGGGTCAGCTGCCTTCAGCAGACCATCACTTGGGGAAGGTCGCAGAGAAGCGGAAAGGTGGTTGGAGGAGATATGGCGTGAGGTTGCGGGCGAAGGGAACGTGGATGGCATGGTGGAAGCGGAGACGTGGAGGGATATGGCGATGGAGGGAGCAGCGGACGTGTAGAGATCTGTTGCGCAGGAGCACGGCGCTGAACAGATGCGATTGGAACACAGGACGGCCGCGAAGCGGCGCACACCACTCACCCACCACAAGAACAGCGGCCACGCCGCGACACGAGTCACGGCCCTCGCGGGCACCCTGGAAAGGACATCGAAGGATTTGGGATTCATTTCTCGGCACCACAGTATGTACAACATCATGTAAAGACTGTTCCACCGCGGAGCAGGTGTATGGGCCTATAAAGACTGAGGTCGGCGCCTTCGGCGCGACCGATTATGCGTCAAAAAAAGATCATCACTCAAGTTTGTTGGGGCGTCGGCACCGGTGATGTCAGTGGTCAGTTGTATCGGTGGTCAAGGGCTCAGCGGGTAGAGTGCTTAGCGGCACAGTTATAATATACTGACACAAGTCACAAGTACGGGGTGTGGGGTGTTGGGGAAATGCAGTACGAATATCGTAGGATGGGTATCGTAGCGTAGACAGGGATAGGCGATCTCTCGAACATTGACAGAAATTTAAAGTGAAGCAGCGATGAAGCAGCGATGAAGCAGAGAAAAACACTCTGCGCAAGACTAATATGAATCCGACGAGTCGTCAGACGAAGATTGAGCATCCTATGCCTGTTCGGGCTCGCTGCTATGAGGAGCTAGACGCATGATGAACTTCTTGACGCCGCGCGTCACTGCGGCGTGACCCTTGCCATGCTTAGGGTGCTCGAGGCGATACTGGGCAGCGGCGGCGAGGATAACATCCAGTTCGTTCGGGTGACGAGTTTACCGCTCGAAGTTTTGCTTCCAAGCAGTTTCAAGAAGACCCTTTACCTTTGTCTCCGTTCATGACTTCGTCCTCTGCATATCTATGCCAGAAATCCACGATTCGAAGGAGGCAACGACCTGTAAACACGCGATGAGTGCAAGAACCCACCAGAATGATCATCGATCAGGAGATAACCGACCTCGACACGCCTTGCATAAAGCCAGAGGGGTCGGCCGCGAGGCCGCTCCGAGTCGTCAATAGCATCCAAGTGCATCGAGAGACCTTTCAAGATATACTTGGACTGGAATAGGCCGCGCGGTTGCTGAATAAGATGTATCAAGATCAATGCATGGCGACATGGTCGACTTGTAAAACGCGGCCCCACCGGCTGCCAACGCGCGCGCGACGGCCGCCTTGCGCTCCGCCTTGGTCTTGAATGGTATCACGTACGCGTCGACCATGCGCTTGATGCTCTTGAGCGAGCCGAGACGCCAATACTCAAGCTTGCTCTCGGCCTGTACATACAACATGTCAGTCAATACGCCACAAGAGATACTGCAGACTCACGATTTTGTGAACTTGTCACCCGGATCGGCAGTGATGTTCCATTTGATCTCGGGGACGTAGCGCGCGCAGAGCTTGTTGAAGTTTTCGACCAGGCCGTCCTTGATGTCCCAGATGTCCGCACTGGAGCGGGCGCCAACCTCTTCGATGAGCGCGGGAAGTATATCGTCGTCTGGCTTTGACGAATGAAGTCGGCGAGAGCGAAGTTCTTATCCGTCAAGTGGGCTGCGGCGAAAGGCTGACATGCGTTGGCAAGGGAGCATCTAACGTCGACCACGAAGTGGCCCAGTGATTTGAATACTGCAAGGTTCACAATCGCTGGCTCGTCGCGCGGCCCTGACGAAGTGTAAGATATGCTGTGTCGAGTTAGAGATACATGTAGGCGCACAGATGTTGGAGCTATGGTACTCCGTTATGTAGCTTTCACAGTTGTATTGACGTCGGGCGTATCAAGGACAGGATTGGCTTGGTATGATTCCTTCAAGACATCTGCAGAACATGGTCAGCTTGACGTCTTTTATTCAAGTAGAATTGACCGACTAACCTGGCTTGCCGTTCATGACTTCCTGATACACTGTCTTTAGCCATTTCCATACCCAGAACGGCAATGTATGCACACCTTTCCACGCGACCACCCAAAGCTAAAATAAGGCTCGATCAATAACGCACTCATGAATAACGCCGTTTGAGCGCGCACCTGTACTGGCTAGCTGCATCAGCGTACTTCTCCCTCGTATCCTCCGGCAAGCGCGCAAACGCGTTGGACAGTCCAAGTAACTCTTTTTGCAGTTGCGGGTACGCCGGTGAGAGATTGTGCACGATGACAATACCGAGCGAGTCCGCACTTGAGCCAAAGGCCTTCTCTGTTCACAGTTCATAGCGATTTAGCATCTGTATTTGTTTCCTAGATTTCAATCAAGTGTGCGCACCGATCAATGCGGTGAGTGACGTAGGCAAAGACACAAGTGCGCGGTACGAGATCGCGACGGCGCCCTCGGGCGTATATGTATCGGTCGACCGACAAGACGGTGGGTGGGGCCAGTGGCCGCAGTATCGGACATACAAAGCCGGCACTGAGTAGAACATGGCCGGTGTGTCGTCGTCAGGAGGTTCTGTCCGCTAGTTGGACCGCTCAAGGTAAGGTCCGGACTGTGACTGCCAAGATGTCGTGGTGTTGAACGAGGCGTAGTATGAAGTTGTGTACAATTTCAATGTTCTTCTTGTTCTGGTAGGCCGCAACGAGCACGAAGCGACCAATAGGCTGAGTGTCCAGTTGTACTAGAGCAGTCACACGTCCATGCCAGGCTGGCGTAATCTGCAGCTATACCTGCCAGCAGTCGTTGAAACGATAGTTTGTGAGAGTACAAGACGCCGCGGCGTGGTGCGTGGTGGAAGGGAACCGCTTCGCTTCCGCCACTCTCCATCATCGGCCTCGCACACAACACATCGATCCTAATGAACTCCGTGAAAGAGTACGTTCAACACGCCAGACCACTCGGCCAAAGTCGCTTAAACGCGCCACTGTACTTTACAGGATCAGAAACACCATCGCAGCCCACATCGCGCACGCGTCCGACCCCGAGTCCCTCGAGCTGTGGGATCGCTTCTTGCGTGAACAGCTTAGATATGTGGGCATGCGCCTCAATATGCACGCCGGTCCCAACCGTCTACCGAAGGAGATCATCGAGGAGACACTCGAATATCTGCCTCCTGATGCGAAGCTCGCCGTCGCGGGCACGAACCACCACCTGCGCAACATCGTCTTGGGAGCCTGGACCTGCCTCCCTGCCGCCGAAGACCACCTGACGACGCTGTGTTTGGACAGAACAGGAAGCCGGCGCCTCACACTCACTGTGGGGAGCACAGACGCGAGAGCATGGAGGGATGAAGGCGCACGAGTGGAAAGGGTGTTGAGGGCGGCCTCGGGTCGCATCAGCAATATGCTACT
Source organism: Peniophora sp. CONT (assembly GCA_001632445.1). Taxonomy (NCBI): domain Eukaryota; kingdom Fungi; phylum Basidiomycota; class Agaricomycetes; order Russulales; family Peniophoraceae; genus Peniophora; species Peniophora sp. CONT. Next base: position 49,399 of record KV424674.1, on the reverse strand, counting down.
CACGGTGACAGGACTTTTTGTAGATGACCCTGCCGTATGGGTGCTCGAACAGATGGGCCGAGTTGCGCTCCCGACCTTGCGCGATCTACGCGTTCACAACCGAACATTCTCTGCGACGCCCACCATCATGCTCAAACTCCGCGACGCACTCGACCGGGGCACGTTCCACCATCTCACGCATCTCCATCTCGTTAACTGTGGGACCATGCCACTCCGGGACCTCCCCACATCGCTCGAGCACCTCGTCTTATACGATGATCTCGCCGTGGTGCCAATCACGGACCTGTTGGCGTCATTGCAGCGTCTACCCAAGCTCGTCGCGCTCGACATCGGACTCTCCGTCTCCACGCGCCACGCAATGGAACTCGCCGTGGATGTGCCGACAGAGCCTACCGCCCTCTTGTCCTTGCGCAAACTCGTTATTCGCGGACCCTGGGACCTTGCCACTGCCATCGTGCGAGCATCTGCCTTGGACAATGCATGCTGCATCGAAGTCGCATCTCGGATACGTACCTATGGTGTAGACCCAGCTGCTGCGCGTGCACTGTCTGCCTTGATGCGGCACCTGGAGCATACACGCCCTCGTCGTATAGCGATGGTCATGCACGAGTCACATCACAGCGGGTGGGGCGACGAGGACGTGCGAATCGTCGTCGACGAGGCGCAACTCACCATCGCTATGGCCCGCCTTCACACGTACCGGCCTGTTAACGATGATTGGCCCCTCGACGATTCTGTCCCGCTCTATGCGAGGCTCCGAGAGTTTGACAGCGTTACCGGAATCCCGCGCCTGTGCATCGAGGGCGGGCTCTGTGATGTCTCCGACCCTATCAACCCGCCTTTCCCAACCGTCCAGGAGCTGGCGTTTCATGCGCGTTGGCATGGAAGGTCGACAGTGCCCGAGTTGCGAGTCGCCGTCCGCCTAATTCCAACTTATCCGAACGTACACCTCGTCAAGTGGACCGGGCTTGCCTTTCCAAACGGTGGGTCTACAGCCTCCCGCGTGCGGCGGCCGCCACTGACCAACCTTCTCTGCACAGATAACCAGCAGGCCCAGTCCGACTTTGTTGCCATGGTCGATGCCCTGATCGCACTCGACAGGAACCTCGAACTGCGTTTCGTGCGCTCCGGGTTGCCTCCGGTAGCACAGACATTTTTGTGTACGCGCACAGGCAGGGCGGGTACCAAGTTGTCTGTTTCGTACGAGAAGCGCTCCTAGTGTGTGGGTGACGTTGTGGTATATTCTTGGATGTGTTGTATTCAATGTAACCTGCTTGACTCTACCTGGTCTATGCGAAACGTCAGCAGAGCGCTGAACAGATTACAGCCCAAGCTTCTGCGCGTGCGCAAATAGCCCCGCGAGCGCATGCCCGAAGGTCTTATAGTAAGGTCGGGCCATCGGTTGACCCGCTTGCAGGCACACTCTCATAGACCGGCCGGCGGCTGAGTATGCTTCCGAAACGGCACGATTGAATGAGGTTGACGCAATCGATTGCTGGTGAAAATATATCATAAGGTGCTCTGGGAGACTATGGACCTGCCCATTCTCAAGATCTCATCCCTCTTCCGTTCATCTAGAAATATCTTCCCCTCTTCCCCACCACCCCGCCACCTACAGCTGTCTTCGATCTACCGTGGCGCACCCTCTCCTGCTCGGCTATCTCGACGCGATGCGCTGGGATCACAAAGGATCGTTCTCTACACCGACGACTGGTGCACCTCATTCTCCCTCGCGTGCGTCCTTAATGTGCCAGGGCCATCTTCCGTCGTACGTTGTGCTTATCCGGTTTGCCACGAATATAATGGACACAAAACAGTAGGTAATGATTTGCGGTAAAGGTGGCCATACGTATCGTACACGAGGTATGCAGGTACACAATCAGTCTATTGCAAGAGAGTTTCGTGAAGGGTCCGGTCTCCTCATATCGCGTGCTCGCACTGTGCGCACACAAACACGGGACCGCTGTAAGGCTGCGATAGCACCGCCTCCACGGCAGGCTGCAGAGCAGCCCCTGGAATCTCGGGTACGTCTTCGCCCGTCGGCGTGCGCTCGGTGCTCTGCGGTAGACCCTTCCACTTCTCCTCTGGCGCTCACTGTCGAATTCTGCCTCGCGCTCCCATGACGATCCAGGGGCACACGATGACGGAAGCCGAGCGCAAGCGTGATCTTTGGTAACGCCTCGATGTCTGGCATGCGATGTGCCGGCTGCAGCGCCCCACCGGCAAAGGGCCCGTTCGCGTCGACGAGTTCGCGACGTTGTGAGGGTCCGGGACGTGGCCCCAAAGGCTCATCGTAGGCCTTGCCGTTGACAGGCTGTTCCTGCTTCGGTCCCGACCCGACGTACAAGTAGCTATCTATGCGTCGTTCAGCAGCAATGCAACAGGGAGAATGCTAAAACTTACTCGCAGCCCAACGGCAGAGGTACCGCAGTGGTTCCGTGTTCAGCTGGATATAAGTGGAATCCTCCAAGATTCACCCCCCATGCTCAGAGACCCTCTTCTGCGGCGACGAATAACTCCTCCTCTTCGGCGCAGAGAAATTGCCGAATCTCGTCCCGGTTTGGGAGGGCTAGGATATCGCCCATGGTCGCAGCGGAGATGAATAGAATGTGCGTCGCGCGTCTGTCTTGTCTGATCGCAACATCGCGCGTCTGTTATCGAGTAGCGCCGTCCCGCGTGACAATTTATCCCTTCCTCCAGAACCCCCATCATGCCCTTGAAGTTCTCGGACATCACCGTCTCTCTCCTTTGGGCGGATACCGACAAGGAGTTGCCGCTCTCCGACCCGAGTCCGACAGACGAGGCCAACGTCCCGAGCGCGTTTGCCCTCAGTGAAGCTGGGAGAGTTCGTCCCTCCATCAGCTTATTGCGAGTCTGTCTGTCTGATCAGCTGCTGAACAGGCGTTCAAGATTGCTATTGACAATGAGCTGGAAGACGGGCTGTGCATCGATGTCGTTATTGACGGGCAGACTGTGACGGAGGTGACTTGCGGGGCTGGGGAGTATGGGTGCATCAGGGGCGTCGCTGGCACAGAAGGCATCCTGCCGTTTGCGTTTGGTGAACTCAAGACCAAAGGTGTGTACGGAGGTTGACTCCTCCCTCCCTCCTTGCTCACACCCCTTGCAGAGGACGACGAGCAGGACGGGACGTTTGTCGATCGTTCTAGCTTGGGCGTGATCGAGGTTAGCGCCTGTCGTGCGGTGCTCTCAGAGGGCGACGGCCCGTCTATCCAAGGAAACGACGCCGTCATCGCTCCTGTCGGTCCCGTGTCTGAAAAGGACAAGCTCCTTTCGTGGCACACCGTGCTGTGAGTTGCGCTTAGCCCTCCATTCGATCCAAACACCGACCGATGCAGGTTGGGCGAGCCCGAACCCATCGAGCCGTACGTGCCTTGCAACGTCCGATACATCGACAGCCCTCAGGAGCCATATGCGACATTCAAGTTTATGTACCGCTCGATCCGTGAGTCTCTCCATCGTGATCTCTGTTCTCTTATCCACTGACCTGCGTCAGAGGCGCTCGAGCGCCTTGACATGTTCCTAGTCGACGACATGATCGTACGGCCGTCTGTGGGTGACAAGAGGCCCCTCGCACAGACCAATGCCCTTGTGGCGCCGAGTGCCAAACGGCGAGTCGCAATCGTAAGTCCCAGACTGCGCGTGATCGGTGATGGGTCCAAAGACTCATGAACGCACAGGCATCTGCCGAGGTCATCGACCTCACTGACGATTGAGTCAAATGATGTGGCATGTTCTTAGGCCCGGTCTGCCCTCTGTCCGTGTTCTGTGTTTCCCTGTCGATGTATATGTACATATGTTGGCACGCACAGGCGCGCCCGTCTCTTCAACGCGGTTATTGCGCTCAGTCTGGCCCGTCGTTGTCCGAACCGCCGGACACGCCGTCCCAATGGCTACAGCGGCTTTCATTATGCAGTCACGGGCGTAACCGGTTGGATCCATATAATGACAGAGGAGTCAGAGGGCGTATCTTGTCGTGTTTGAAAATCTACGTCTATATATTACCGCATTGACGTTGCATGCGGTGAGAAGATTTGTGCACCGCCATGCGCTTTCGCTCTCCCGACACATCATATGGTTGAGGATCTGTGACAGTGTAAAAAGCAGGATGCAGTATCAACAGCACGGGCACAAATCACGCCAATGAGCGCCGCATCCAGAGCAAACAGTTCCGACCGATGCATCATGCCCACCACGTGGGCGACACGGCCATGGGAGCACGCTTCTGGCAAATACCGAACATGAGACAAACGGTCGCAACCAGCACCTAACTGCGAGATCGAGAGTTCTTGCACACCTCTTGCGTTTGATTGTACCGCCAGCGACCATCCCATAGCACAATGCCCATAAACGACCTGCCTCCGGAGCTTTTGATCGCTGTCTTCAAGATGCTGTCCGCTACCTGGCTGCCTGTGCGCGCTGGACAACCACACCCCAGCGAGCCGTTTACCATGTCCAGACCGAACGGGTACACTGGCGAGGTGTCAAAGAAATCGCAGTTGGGTTGGCTGAACGTATACAGCGTCTGCACAGAATGGAGACGGCACGCCTTTTCCCCGCAAGTGATCCAATCGACGCTCCTTCCAGCGATGGATGAGGCACACGTCGAACCGCGCCTTTCGGCTCTCGAGCGGTGCGGGAGCGCTGTCGACTTGATTCACCGTTCTCAGGGGGGCAATTCGTGCGCCGAGCAACTGTGCGTCGAACGCACGCGCGCGCGCCTCCGAACATACATCAACCACTGTGCCCCTGTCATCGAGTTGAGTGGAGTGTTCCCCAAGCTGGAGACGCTCTGCCTCCCCGACACCCACAGCCTGAGTTCACCCGACGGTTTGCGTTGTCCGGAGCTCCTCACACTCGTCACCTTTGCGGATCTCTCGAGTCTGTCACCTGCTCTATTGCAGACCGCGGCAAGCTTCACGAAGCTCGTCACTCTCGTGCTTGCCTCGGACGAAGAACCTCTCGCAAACTCACCCGCGCCGCTAGCATCTGATCGCCGGTATTGCCCGAGCTTCCCTAGCCTGCAACAACTCGTCGTGCACGGATCTTCAGTTGGCCCACTGGAAGTAGCGCGCTATATCACCGTACCCAATGCATGCGACATAAGCATCGTATGTCAAATCAGGACGATCCAAGCTGCCGATGCGCTTGTAATATCCGACGCGTACACCGCCTGCGGGTTATCCGACACGACAACGTCGGTGGCCGTCCTCGTCGACGACGACTTCACCAGGCCTCGGTCTTCCATCGAGCGCGGCGGAGTGCAAATCCTTCTCGAGCCAGACGCGTGGGGCCATGCAAAAACGTGAGCGCAGCCCTGCCTCTTCCCGAGTATCAGATGCTGACCGCAGCGGCAGTATCACCATCCGTGCTCGCACACACAACCAAAATGTCCAACTCGTCCTCAGCGTCGGCCAAATGGCGCCTTGGCCGGACTCTCCGAGCCCTTGCAGGTCAATCGGCCGGGTTCTGTCCAGCGCGACAGCGCGCTGCCAGCAGGTCAGTGTGGGCGGTACGTGGTCAGGCGCGGACCCGCTACACGCCTTTTGGCCCACAGAGTGTCCGGCCGTCACCACTGTCCGCGTCGAGCGCGGATCGTCCTGGCTTGTCCTCGTACAGTCGCTCGTCGAGAGGGGACATTTTCCTTCGCTCGAACGCGCTATCGTTCAGGTCGATTGCCTGTAGGTGGTCGTTGGCTCGTGTAAGCTCCGCCTGTCAGTATCCAACGCGTCCCCTTGCCCTTGTCTACCGCCGACTCCACGCATATCCTGTCATCGCATAGTTACCGCCTGTGCACTACACCTCAAGACAGCCGTACACGGAAATCCACGACTCGGGCGTCGCAACGGAAAGCCATTGAGCGGCCACGCTTTTTCCACAAGCCAAGTTCGTTCCGTGGATAAGCACATCGTGTTCGTGCCGCTTGCAGAACGGAAGTTACGGAACTGTGACCCACCCACTTACTTAATGCAGCAGTCAGTTCACACAAGTGCTCCAAAGGGTTTCGAATATCACCCTAGCTAGTAGGGATGAGTTTCGAAGGTGGCGCAGATCTGCTACGCAGTATAGTCGTGATCAAGATAATATTTCCGGGCTGCTGTGTCATATGCTGAGAGTACGGTAAGAACCAACATCGAGCCGAGAGAACATGAGGCATCGATGACTTGTACTAGCAGTATCGTAAACAGACATCAGATAAAGTCCAAGGGCAAGAGCAAGAGTCCGTCGCAGCACTCAGGGTGTGCACCGTACTGGCCCAGAGTCGGCGGTCTCGATCTTCATCAGAACACGGCAAGTCTTCCGAGAACCCGTGCTTTGAAACTTCGGATGAATATATTGCTTCCGATGTTCCTGGTTCCTGGGCAATAATGTGCTACACCATGAACTATATCGTGAGACTGGGGCGCCACAGGATACAACCAAGGTAGATGCCTCAGATGTGAAAGAGACAGAGCGCGCGTGCTCTGTCAACGTCGCGTTCAGGCCAAGAGTCCCAAGACGCACTTATCCACACGTACACATTCGAGATCATTGCATGCTGTTCATAAGTTCACTAATCGCAACGCCAGAGGACATCGAGGTCGGCAGGGAGAGGAGGAGGACAAATCATGGGCACACGGGAAATCGTGCATGCACGCACCTGGCGCCGGCGCACCGACTCGCGACTTGACTCTTAACCACCACCGCACCACAATTGTGGCTCATCAGACACAATCTGTGCGAGTCTACTTGGGATTGATATCAGTGTTCTTATACAAAATAATCACACTCGATAGCTTGCTCGCCCAGAACTGCTGCCTGTCGCTGTTCTGCCATCTTCACTATCAGCAGAGAACGGGATACGGTAAGTTGTCCAGAAACGTCTGCAGACGTTGTCATGGCTGACGCCAGAACACCCTCAGCCATACTCTGCATACCATCCACACCGTGCGCTATGAGTCCATCGTCGCCCGAGTCTACGCCAGAGCCGCCTACGCGCGTCGTGTCACCGAACGCTACCATCGCCTTGACGGCACGCGAAATATCTGAGAGAGCAATTGCCACTGCCAGCACCACGACGCGGCAGGCGCTGGAGAGCATCATGGGTCAGTCAGATGTCGTGCGCAACGTGGAGGCACAGACACGCGTCGTTGAGCGCCTCGCGCTTGCTGCGCGGTCTGCCATGAACGCTGTGGCCCGCCTCGCAAGTCGGCGCTGGACGACTGACCATGTCCGGCGCGAGGCGGCGCGGCGCGCGCAGGACGCTTGGTACAGCGCCCTGAATGCCAGCCGTATCCTCGAGGGCCTTCGGTCTCAAGCCAACGAGGCTCACACTCGCTTCACGCGTGCTTGGGCACGCGGGTACGCGGACGTCGCAGCCGCGCGTACTGCGGCAGCCGCGGCAAGGCAGATGCAGAACCCCGCTCTTGCCAATGTGATGGAGGCGCTCGACATCGTGCGCTCGGTCGGCCTCCACGAAGACACGGAAAGTGAGCGTGTGGGCGGTTCTTCGCGGTCCGTCATCCGCGAAGTCCGTCAACTTCCCCGCCCGCGCACGCCATCACCCACCCCTACCCCTACCCCCGAACCATCATCTCCAGCGCAAATCCCCGAACCTTCGTGCATCGCTGGGCTGTCTTCAGGTGTAAAACGTCGTCGCAAAGCAACTGCACGCAAGAGTACTGGCGGCAAGTCGTCTCGCATGCTCTCTCACGTCATGAAAGCGACTCCGCCTCCACCACCTCCATACCAGAAGGATGTGTTGCCCTCGCCGCCCGAGTACACTTTCGAGGAAGAAGGAAAGGAGGAGGAGGAGGAGGAGGCGAAGGAGGAAGAGGGGGAGGAGTAGATCTGCACTTTCGGTATCCGTTTCCTTGTTATCTCATGCATTGTCTGTCAGGATCAAAGCTCAAAGTCGTCGCATTGCACTCTGTATACTACCGTTCTCCTCTGTTACCTGTGTTGAAGTCATTCATATCGTTTAGCTATACCTGCAACTCGTGTGTTACTCGTGTTCTAAAATCGTTGTTCGTATCGATTAGCTATAACTGCAAAGCATATACAAATGGCTCGTGTTCTATTTCTGCTTTGTTTCCGACATGATATCTATGTGAACTTCACTCAGCCGTGCTCGAATAGCCGTTGCAGTTGAAGCAGGAGAGTCGAAGACGAGAAAGGTGGACATCTATGTGCATTCTCGAGAAAATGCTACGTCCATTGACTTCCAGTAGGGGTAATGCAATGATACACACAGGACGTGACAAGACAGCGAATCGATTTTGTGCAGCACATAGCACTCAGAGACAGGTATGTATATGGGAGTCTCAGTGCAGAGCCACGGCATTTTCTGGTTACGCGGAGAGAGTGCTTACGCCGGTTCACAAACATGTCGCTACGCTCCCGGCGACCAACGATGCCTTCCTGTTCTCTAGCACTCATGCGCTCACAGCGAAGAGAATGGCGAGCTTCGTAGTGACCACGTCTCTCCAGGTGACACTACGTGCTGGATCCAGCCATGCATGACATACGCAAGCTGCCGAGAGCGTCTCATTACCCATGAGTTTGCTGAGAGTGATGGACAACAATTCTGGAATGGTCAAGAACCGGGCGGACATGATGGAGTGCGGAGAAGCAAAAGACGGCTGAGGACGTCGTGACGCGCGCGCAGAGTCACAGTGGTGACAGCGCGCGTCAGTTAGCAGGGGACCGAGGTCATCTTCACTGCGCACGCCGTCTGTACCACTACACTCTGTACAAACATAACTCATGAGCTCAGACTACGAGTACGAGAGCTATGACTCGGATACTCTGCGCCAATTAGACCACTTGGAGGAGGTGGGATTCGGACTGGCGGCAGAGCTTGTCGGTTTAGAGGACGTGTCTACTGGTGCGTTCCACTCGCAGTCTAGAGCATTCAGGCTCTGATTCACCAGCCACGAGCAGGTCATGTCTTCGAGGCACCTCATAATCCTGTCCCCCAAGAGCCAGTACTGGCTTCCGACGTATCCTTGGACAACGATGTTGCGCCTCCATCACTTCCTTCTTCCGCACCAGTTATCGTTGCAGGCGCCAGGAAACGCAAGAAGGTCTTGCACCGCTCAAGTTCACCCACTCAAGAGGCTCTGCCGTCCAAGAAGCGCCGCTTCGCTTCCTATCCAACCAATCTCAAGACTGGCATCTCCACCGCTGAAGCCGCCGTGCATCTCGATGTCGACGCCGTTCATTCCGGCTCCGAGACATCGGCAGGGCAAGAGTCTGTTGAAGAGGAAGAGGGGAATGTTGCGGGGCTCATTGCAGAACCGGGAGGAACCCAGGGATCCTCGTCGTCTTACGACCAACAGGCCGTGTACATGCAAAGTCTCCGGCCATCTCAGGGTCATAGCTCAAACGAGGACGAAGCACACGAGCCAGCTCGGGTTTCACAGGTCACCAGTCGCGAGGACTCCACGGACGAGTATGAGCGTGACAGTTTCCTCGTGAGCGACGGCGTGATTGAGAGGGAGGGCGCACATGACAGTGGCTAGAGGAGACGGGTTGTGGGCATCGTGAGCTGCCTCAGTCAGCATGGGTTGTATCCAGTATGGGCAGAACTGTGTTCCTTTCAATGTACTATTGTTGGCACTTTGACAGATTGTTCTCGCATCTTGCTACACGTCCATAGTATCGTTACCGGTCTATTGCGCGCGCAGAATACCTCATCCCAAAGCTTAGCAGTAGCATCTCACAAGATGGACGACGGTTGGCATGGGCCGTTTGCGCCCGAGATCTTCAGAGCGGAAACAACATTTGGACGACCAACGGGTGCTTGGCTGCCAACTGGCCTCCCGGTCCCGCCGCACGTGGCTCGCATTGAGGGTATCAATCCAGTTCGCTGAGAGATGCATATCACCCTTTCTCTTTCGCACCGCTACTACAGACCATGCGCTTTCGCGCCCGCATATCGAATTTAGAGAGGCTGAGCAGTTATCCCATTCTTCTATCCACGATCGACCGCTGTTGACCCGGCATATAGCAATCCTGCGTGCAGCAAGCAAGATCCATGACCAGATCGTCATGACTGTGACGCCAGATGAGATTCGCATTGTCAACAGTCAAGGTCCTGCCACAGTTTGGAGGTTCGTCTTTCACGCACCTGTTGCTGACACCTGGCTGATGTGCTCTCCCGCTGCAGCAGTATCAAGCCAGACACTATCTTTACCGGCCACGCTGTCGAGTCCAAAGACGAGAACAAGATACACATGAACCTCAGCTGTTTCGTGCTATCGGAGATCGTCCATACTTTCCACAAGTCGGGTAGGTACGGCGACGAGGTTTGGATAGCACTCGTCAAGCATCAAGATCGCGCATCTCTTCGCATCGAGAGGACCCAGTCTGGTACAGGCAACATGAACGTTCTGCATCACCTCCTAGTCAACGTCATTTGCACCGATGACCTGCCACCCAGTTACGAACCCTTCTCGGTTGTGCCGGACGTACGTACAGTTTCTTGTCTTGAGCAGTGCCCAGTTCATGGCGGTCAACATAGGTCATTCTCGTGCTCCCTTCTGTTAGTGACATGAGGTCCATCATCGTTCGACTAGGCGCCTTTGCCGACACCATCAACATTTCCGCAGACACGAGGGGTAGACTGGAGCTCGACGTAGCACACGATGATGCCTGCATGCTTGTTGCTTGGAGCAACCTCAAGGTCAAGATCATCGACGACTCGGACAGCCAACGCTCTCAGCTCAGAGACTCTATCCAGCGACAGGAGCAGCGCACGGCAAGCGTGACCGTGAGGTGCAAGGCGTTGGCAAAGGTGATGGCTGCAGCAGAAGCGTTGACGCACGCAGCCTTTGGTGAGCACCAGGCTCCCATGAATATCAGAGTCAACTGACATCACCGCAGTGATCTTTGACGAGCAATTGTTGTGCTTGATTCCCACTTTCGAGCCAGGCGGCAGCCCCAAAGACTTTGCGTGTATATTGCCGCATGTGTTGGACTAGGCCAAGACTCCTATGTGTTCTTCGACGTTCTTGTTTGCATACATGTTTGTAGACTGGCAGTGTAGGTTAAGCGTGCGAATGAGCGCATGAACAGCATCGGCGGTTTGTTGAACCGGAGGATTCGGATCAATGCGATGAAAGTGTGTTTCGATTGTCGATATCTAAACTCGATCCCAACCGACTGCACTTCTCGTACGCTCGCGCGACGTTCACGCTACCGGAGTATGCTGAGAGACGCTTTGTTACACAACTGGATTGTTTACTACAAAGGCTGGATGACTCTGGGAGCGCATGACGTCAACGCTTGGGATCTGGCATAACGAATGGGCACCCAGGATCTTCCAGCGGGCCTGTTGGATATTATCGTATTGGAGGAGAACGTGCTCCAGCAGAACCGTAACCGCGTGTGCATCGTTTCCGGCATTGTGCCATCCCTTCCCACTCGTTCCGGTAGTCCACTTGAAGGCATGGCGCAGAGACCGTCTCATGCTGTCCGGCCTATACTCCAGCTCACACCAGACGTTGGATGTGTCGATGACCGTAAAGTCTTCGGGATCGACACCGATCCTTGAGCGCAAAATGCTGGGGAACTAAGCGATGAGACCCTGTCGAGAAGCTGTGCGGGACAACGTACTTGATATCTTGACGTTTGTCGTGGAAGGCGAACAAGAGATCTCTGTTATCCCGCTTTGCCAAGGCTTGCGCGCTCTGAATCTGGACCAACACGCCCTGCCTCAGCGATGCCTCGTCTATATGCTCGTGCGTCTCTCCGTAAAGAAAGTCCTACAGATGTTAGCGTGGCAAGGATCGTTGTCGGCAGATGTACTGACTCTAGGTTCTGAGAAGGGCGATGACGAGTATAGAGGACGCTCAAGCCATGCTCCTTGCAGTGCCAGATGATGATTGTCGACAGCCTTTGTGCGTGTGTCAAACAGAGCAAAGCCGGCCTCTAGCAGAACCTTTGTCTGCGGATGCCACTCAAAGTCGATGGCTAGAACCAGCGTGTCTTGGATCGCAGCCCGGCAACGCGCAAACTCGCCCGGAAAGGACGACTACAACAGGCCGTCAACAGGGAATCGGCTAGCAGACAAAACTGTGCACGCACAATCTGACAGATGGTGATATCAAGCGGCCAGCGCAATGTGCCCAGCGGGGACCAACTATGGACCAGGCTGTGGAGCGCATTTGCAGACATGGTATGGGAGTACTGCCGCACGTCGGTCTCAAAGGCGTCGTGCACGGGTGCGTGGCGAGGTATATCAAGTGCCTCAAGCACAGCAGATCGGACCTGCTCGTTGACGGCCTCCTGGTATTCTGCGTGAGCCAAAATCTACATATAAGTCGTAAGTAGTAGAGCGGCTGTATGGCAATTCATGCTGACTTTGCACCAGCGTACACCCTCGTCAAGTTGCAGGTCTAGCTCTGAGCGCTGGACCCACGAGATGACCTCTTCCTTGATCAGATTCTTTGCGTTTTGGTTGTACACATCGTCCTCGTCTGTCAGACACCACTGGGCGATGTTGCGGGTTAGACAATGAAGAACGGCATCAGCCCCTGCCTGCTCCCATCTGCGCCTAGCATCTTCGAGGGGTTCCGTATTCATGGCTCTGTGCGGCAGAAATAGTGAGAAGGTCAGCCGGCGTGCATTCCCTTATATTCGAACAGCTCCTGCTGCATCGACGACACTGAGCGAACCGGAGATCAATGTGGGTTGGACAGTCCTCTTCTCTGCCCGCTATAGACCAAGCTCCCGCCCAGTATGTCGAACGACGCTCGCGATGTGATTCAGGCCTCTCACGCCGCTGGCGCGCCCGACGCCAGCGATCTGCGCCAGAGTCACCTGCTCTTTCCTGCTTCTTATGACCGTGTACACCCCATCCATGTTCTGCCAGAGATTCTTCGACTCGTCTCCCTGTCAAGCGACGTGTCTTTGGTGAAGCGAGAACTGATTGACTTGCTGCCTGGTATCTCCACCGATATTACATGGAGGTCGCCGAGCACTCGTTCGATTGGAACAGCGCACGAGTGGTTGGACGTGCAAAGGCAGCGCCAAAGAGATGTCTATTCATTGTAGAGCACAATCCTGATTCTGTCGTATCTATGGAATGTGTCTGGTGTGGGAATGTGAACGAGATCATGGGAAAAGAAAAGGAAGAAGAACCGGCCAAGCTCTGACGACATGGAACGATCAAATGTTTCCATGTGTCAGACGCTGGCCTCAGCGGCTCTGTCATCCACAAGCCAAACTTGAGCGCTGGACAGTGAGACTGCAATGGAGACCAGAGCTATGGCTGTTGCGTCTGGCTGTCGATATATTCTGAATCTCGATTGGGACATCTGGGCAGATGCGAGCATCTGACAAAAATCTCGTACGTAGCCGATGCTTGTTACACGGGCCGTTGTTCTGTTCCGAGCATCCTCTTGGGTAATACGTGATACGTGGGCAGGATCTATGTAGGTCCGGGCTTTGATCATTCTCGCGGTGATGGCATCAGACGCGCGCACAGAATCGCGACGCGCGATCCAGATATTCAACTGCTGCCACCATTCCCTGCTCTGCTTTTCTCGACGCCTGGTTGTCTGACCCGCACCTGCTCCGATGGTTCGACAACGCTCGGGCACCTCTGCGCAGTCAAGGCTGCACCAGCCGGCATTGGGTCCCGCCAGACATGGTCCTGTTGGCAAAGTCGCTACGCTCATCGACACCGGCGGAGACAAGCACCGGTACGACCTCCTGGACAACGCAGAGACCCTTGTATATGTTGCCGTCGAGCGACAAAAGATCTTTGAACGGCGCTATGCTGGCGAGCGCGGTCCGTGGACCAAGGATAACATATTCCAACAATGCCACTTTACCAACGTCTTTCGTATACTCGACCGTGACACACAATACACCATCTCCACTGTGATTGCCAAGGGTTCCTCCAGCTTCGAAGAACGTGTCTTCCGTGTCGTTCTCTTTCGTCTTTTCGATCGCACGGAGACTTACGAGTTCCTTACCGACAAGTTTGGCGTGCCGACCTGGAAGGGCTTCGACCGCAAGGCGTACGCCAAAGCACTCGACCACAGGATTGCAGACGGCTTCAGCCTTGCCGGTCACGCCTATCAGATGCCTGCACCGACCGTGGCCAGGATCGGCGGCACCTCATACCACGATAGGCTTCTCCGTCTCCTGGAGCTCATGATGTTGTCCGATTTCCCAGGCGCGATAAGCGAGTGCACCGAGCTCTGCGATGTGCATGCCGCCATTGCGTTCTATCCTACCATGAATGCATTTCTCGGATACCAGTAAGTGCTGTGCAGCAGTGTGGAGACATTAGTGCTGATATTGCGCAGGGTCGTCCTCGACCTCAACATGATACCTCAACTCATGCTGCCAGAGGATTGGGCGCTCCCCGGACCCGGTGCGCGAAAAGGACTGCGCATGATCTTCGGCAAGCAGCTCAAGTCGGAGCACATCAGTCTTGCGCTCTCATGGGTGCACGAACACTTTGACGAGCTGGTTGTCGCTGCCGGCTTCACAAAGAAGGACATCCCGGCACTGACGCCTGGTGCTCCCGGATTGTCAAAGGTCGACATTGAACACATTCTGTGCGAGTTTTCGAAATACGCCAGGATCGCATCCCCTGAAAAGTACGGACGTCGGTCGTTCAATCTGCAAGATGCATCATCGAAGGTCACCCGCATTCTTCCCAAGAACTGGAAGTCTGCTCGTGTCGCCTCTGTGGAGCGTGATCGCCAGTACACGAACCCTGCGGCCGACGAAGGGGGCGAATACGAGGTCTCGGCTATCACGTCCAAGGCGGGAATCAACGGCAAGATTCACTACAAGGTTCGCTGGCAGGGCTGGGGTCCAGCCGCCGACACTTGGGAGCCCGCAGAGATGCTCGAGGAGCAGGCGCCTGGTATTGTTGATGTGTTCGAGGCGAGACAGGCCAAGATAGACGATCTTATCCAGAGATATTGTGCGGACAGCTCGTAATCCCAAGAACTGATGTGTACTGCAATTTGCTTCCACGCACACCGTCAGGCAACGCTCGAGTGCTGCGGTTCAACAAACGGCTATTATCTGTCCATTTGATACGTACCGGTATTGTGACGTCTGATGGACTTTATGACTCTTCTCATGTGTACAATCATTGGCGAGAGAGGCAAGCTATGATTCTGACAGTAGTACCCATGCCCGGGAATTCACAACACTGTTCACTGCTGCAAGTACATGTGGCGTGCAACATGCATCCGCAAGCAACGAGATCTTGTGACGAAGTGGACACCGCTTACCCATTACTTGTCTTATGAGCTCAAAGCGGGTTGCAAAATCCCTGTATCGCAAAGGCGGGTTACTAGATACGCAAAGAGAGACCCATACTTACATGGTGCGGTGCGGTAACTCTGATGCGACTACTAAAATGCATGTGAACCGGTGTATCATCACACCGCAGATGCCCGTAACATGCAGGCGCGAGTGCGCACAGACGACACGGTGCCGATCTGAAAGAGACTGTCGAGTCGCGTAAGTTTCCCAGATGGCCATCGACGTGTATCCTGCACCAAGACGAGTCCTCGCCGGCAGTATTGTCGAATGGCCATTCCGGCCCGACATGCGGGGCCGGCGTGGGGTTAGGCAGTCGGCCGTCGCCGACTGCCTTTGTCACTCGAGCTCTTTCTATGACGACTTAACCCGGACCACCACGGCATGCTTTCTGTACTATGGCGTGTTCTCCAATCACCGTTTGTAGTGGGGGACTTGCTGCCGCGAGTGATCGTGATCGGAGGGATGGTAGTATTGGTGTGCTCGCGTTGCAACTACGGAGTACTGAAGCCTGATCCGGCAGCGCTGATCTTGTGCGTGTTGCGATATTGCTGGACTTGACCGCCGCTTGACTTTGAACCGTAACTATCATCCGCCCACTCTCTCTCAACACAGCCAGATCTTTATTCTCTCTGTAAACATCGTCTCGGGCTGTTGCGGCTGTCCTCGATGGCTAAGATTCCACACTTGTCGACTTCTGGTTCTCGTTTTTATGCTGAAATGCCCGTGTACGCGGACGAGCTCACTGGCAATTTTATCGCCGTGCCGTCCAAACTATCGGGACCGCTATTGGCTGGCTGTGAATGTCGTGAAAACAGAAGGTCTTGCCCTGCCAATGACGACTGTGTTTGCCTAGGAAGAGAGAAGGACCAGCCTCAGCCCGATGGACCGTGCACGCTCACGACGTGCAAAGCCTGCGAGATAGACCCTACTCGTTGCTGGGCTCGTCCCGGCTGTATGTGCAGGCGGAATGCAATGAAAGATGAAGATTCGCTGTTCGTTTGCAACGCAATCTGCCATGGATCTGTGGGCAGAGGCTGCGGCAACAAGGTGTGTGTAGACACTGTGCATGTGCCTGTGCCTAGAAGCTTACTGACGATCGCTTGAAGTACAAGCTCAGTCCTCGCGAGGACTCCATTGCGGTCGTGGAGCAGACGGGCATGGGCTTGGGTGCGTGTTTATGCGTATTTGTATTTTTTCCATGCGTATTTACTATCTGCATAGGAGTTCGCGCTTCCAATGATATCCAAGTCGGTTACAGCATTGGAGTGTACTCTGGAGAGTACAAGTCTGCTCTGGAGGTATATGAAGCTGCCAAGTAAGTCGAACTGCTTTGCTGGCTTGATTGCGGCTCGAGCGATCTCAATCCGCCTTCAGGGTCGTTGAGATCGGGCGTGCGCGCTCGTTGGGCGTATCTGCGTATGTCAACCGGCTACTGGACCTCCCTCGATACCTTCCCGACGATAACTCAGTCTCGACACTGCCAACCACTGCCTCCGAGGACATCAGCGACTCTGAAAACGAACGTTCATTGACACCTCTTCGTCGCTTGAATGGCGTGCTTGCGGCCCATGTCGTTAGTGGGGTGAAACACCTCTTGATCGATTGGGAGGGTCATAAGGTGCCAACTTGGATACCCGACGATCCCAGTGTGACCCACGAGTATTCTTGCACGTCACTCAGAAACGTCGACGACGACGATGAGGAGTTCATGAGGGACGTTGGTCCCGAGTCATTCATAATGTATGCGGGGGACCTTCGTGCCATAGCGTGCCATGGAGAGTGCGAGACGGACCCTGGCCACAAGGACGGATTGGACGGGCGCGTGTATGTCGATGCATCGCGCTATGGGACGGTGAGTGTTAACTCCCTCTGTCTTGGCCTTCTCCCTAACGAGATCGACCAGGCTACGCGGTATATAGTAAGTGAAAGTTGAGAGTCTCAAGCCGTCATTCGTATTGATTTCTACCATCAGAATCATTCTTGTGAGCCTAACCTCAAAGTAGCGGCCGCCCGTCTTGGGAGCCACGCGCATGCTTTTCCGGTGCCGCTGGTGATCACGGACGATTACATTCGGAAGGGCGATTTCCTTTCATTCTCGTATTGGCATCTCGAGGTTCTTACAGAGGTGACTTTAACCTGAATCCGTTCCGTATGCCGGACGCCCGGGACTGATCTTTCCCTCTTCAGACTGAACGCAGGGAACTGCGTAAACGTACGCCAGTTAACGCGGAGGAACGGCACGTCTACAACTGCTGTAAATGTGGCTCTACGAGGTGCACTGGCTGGATCAGCCTCCCGCCCCGCGCGGTGCTTGAAGCGGCGGGCGTTTCTGAGGACACCATACGGGATTTGTGGATGGATCGCGAGTATTCAAAGCCTGTCATCCAGGTGTAACTGCTGTTTGTGTATTGTACTCTCAGTATCTCTTGCAAAGTTGGATGTAACGCTTGCGCGGACGGCGTTCTGTACGAAGGCACGATGCATACGAACTTACGCTATTGCGAGTCGCAAAGGTCACCGACCGCGTCACACAACTTCGAGGCGCGGTGGGTACCTGGATCCAGATATGAGCCAGAGCAAGCGAAGAAGAAGATTTTTCTCGGCTAGCATCCTGTGTACCTCTCGGCAGTCGCTCGGTCTGGACAGGTTCGACGGGTGGCGGGTACCGATGCCCAGCGCACGAGCAGCCAGACGGTAGAGAGCATGGAGGTAGATGGTTTACGTAGATTGTGCTAAGGGCATTGTCGGATTGCGGTGGCAGAATCAAACATAGGTTTAGCCATACCGATAGCGGGTCACAGTGGGGGCAAGAACTATCGTGGAAGTTCGGCATTTGCCAGAAGCGTGCTCCCATGGCCGTGTCGCCCACGTGGTGGGCATGCTGCATCGGGAACTGTTTGCTCTGCGTGTGGCACCGCTGTTTGCCGAGCGTCCAGACATGCGGGCAGGTCGCCAACTGGCTTGGAGCGAGCACATTATCTGCGAGCCCGTATGCAACACTCGTCTACGTATGTGATCACGGATTGTCCGCGTCAAACGATACATGACACTCTTTGCAGATTCCGAAAGCGCTTGCACTCTCTGCTGGAGCCACTGATCGGGCTAGCGCGCGCGGAGAACGACGACGGGGGTTACTTGCGCGCCATGGACGACGCCATATCCTGCCTACAGGAACACCGCAACTCGCTTCTATCCGTTCATCGTCTTCCTCCAGAGATCCTGCGCATGATCTTTCTCTTCGCCGTCCTCGGTGACAACGTCGAATACACACCCAGCCCGTCCAGAGGCCCGGTCGTCAACACCGTGCACACTCTGGCCACGACGAGCAAACGATTTCGAATCGTAGCACTCGAGATATCTGCATTCTGGCGCGTGTTACCCGCGCGCAACCTTGAGCTTACTCGGACTTCACTCGAACATCGAATCGGCGAGAACGAAGTCGTGCTGCGCGTCCGCAACGACGACCCAACTCTGAACACAGCTAGTATTGAGCACATGAACTTCCTGCTTTCAGCGGCAGCAGATCGCATCGGCATAATGGACATCTGGGTGGCTGGTATCGGGCACGACACCGGTGCCGCTCTACTGAAGCGCCTCGTCCGCGACCACTTCCCAAGGCTTCATGCGCTTCACGTACTGCGTCACGAAGATGCACCTGGGCCGGCATGGGCGGCTCCCGAGCCCTTTTGGCCGGCCGACATAGGTCCGATCGCAGACGCGTTGAGAGGTGGCAAGCTGGACCGGCTCACGCTGCTCAACCTCTCCGCTTGCGGCTGTATACCTGTCCAATACCTTCCGGAGAGTTTGGAGCACATGGAGCTACGCAACACATTCGGGTCGCGGACTTTGAACCAAACCATAAAGTCGATTGGGAGGCTGCAACGCCTTCGGACACTCGTCTTGTTTCTTGAGGACCGCTTTGCACGCGGGAATATCGACCTGCCGGAGGAGAAAGATCTTGTGCGCGTTTCGCTCGGTGGTGTGCGGCGCTTGGAGTTGGAGGGTCCGTGGGATGTGTGCGCGAGCCTGCTAGATGGATTCGCGTTGGCGGCTTCTTGTGCGATCAGGGTAGGCGCTCGTCGGATGTCGATACAGGACGAGCCATATACCAAACGTGTCATGGCAACGCTACAGGAACATTGGGCCAGACACGGCCAGCAGTCATTTTCGTCTATCACCGTCGCACACCTCACACAGGTGTGGCCAACGCCCTACGGGACGGACATCATCGAGGTTGTTGTCGATGATTCCCAATCGAACCCTCCTCTGATCTCGCTCTATGTGCCATTGCAAGACGTTGTTGTATGGGAAAGAGACATACCGTTGCATGTCAAACTGGAGGCATGTCCATGTGTAAGGCGCACCAGGCGCCTGCGTATCAACGGCGACCTCAGCCTTTCAATGTCGCATATCCCTTTCCAGGATGCCAGGGAGATTATGTGGCGCGTGGAAGAGTCTGAAGATGACGACGTGCCCGAACTGCTGGCTGCCGCCCGTATCCTTCCGTACTATGCGGATCTGGACCTTGTCGAATGGCGAGACCTGAGGGTACCACAAGGTCAATGATGCGACCCGCGTATGTTGCGTTAACACTGACGCGTCCGTTGCAGGCGACGAGCGCACCCTGTCAGATTTCGACGCCATGATCAATGCATTGGTCCTGTCACAGCGGGAGATCGAATTGCGCTTCACGGGATGCTCGCTGTCCACCGATGCAATCAATCTTGTGCGGTGGCGCACAGCCCACATGGACCCTCCAGTTACTGTAGTGGGCATTTGAATCGTCGGGGCGCTACTTTTTCGATCATGATCCTGATGGCGTACATACAAAGAGACAGGCGAATGGCTGCATGGGACGCGGGGTGTGGCGCGCAACAATGTGGGGAGGACAGATCCGAGAATGGGTCAAAATGCCGCTGACAAACCCTCTGCTCTGGGATGAAACGTAGGCCCACTATCGATATATGTTTTGAATGTCCCATGGATAATACGAGCCTGTTGTAACAGCCCTTGCCAAGGAGACATGGAATTTGAGTACTTTTGCGCATGCGCAATTGCAGAGTGAGGCCAGGTGGGTGTGCAGACCGACATCGATAGGCGGAGATGGTGATAGATACATTAGGCAAATTGGGCACCTAGGAGAATGGCAGACTGAGGTTGGTGAACTCTGTATACTTGGCCAGACCGATGACACCAACTCCCAACTGCAGGTTGCTCGACTTCACCCACTCGCAAAAGTCCCGGAAGTCGTCGCTACTGATGGAGGGAGGTGGAGCTCCAGGACCAGGGTTGATGACATTACAGATATAAGTCCAGAGGCATTCGAACTGGGCCACATTGAGGTCCTGTCTGTCCCGGCGCACAAAGTAAGCCTGTAGACGATTAGAATAAAATGACGACGGGACAGCTGGCTGGCGCATACCTTGGTCGTCTTCCTCCAGCCCTTCAAACTCTTCGAGTCTTGTGGACGAGCCATCATCTCGGCGAGAATAGAATACGTCTGAAGATATGTTCAGAGCGTCGGACATGGAGGAGACAGGGAATCGCACCATCGCGTCTTGCTTGGCGTTGGTGGCCGCGTCCACACGCCGGGTCGCAACTCTGATTCGCGAATCGCCTTGCTTCACCGACAGGCCCAAGACGGGGAAGCCGACCTTGACCGAAATCGGTGACAAGGAACCCTCCCGCCAGATGAGGTCCTTGGAGTCGATACGGACGTGGGTTGCGCTCTGGGTACCAAGTCCGTCAAGTATGTCGATTCCGACGGCCCTGTAGGTGCGTTGGCACTGGGATTTGTGCGTACCCCAATGCTTTCGCTGGCATTCCTTGCCCTTGTACATGCGGTCAAGACAAGCTGGATAGTACGGGCACAGCAAGACGCACACAATAATATACTTCCTTACAGCCCGAGCAAAGTTTCGCTGTGTTGACGTCTTTCTCGCACTGCGCGCAGTCGGGCATGGTCGCAGTGAGGGATGAGGGTGAGGGGAGAGATTCGAACGAATCGGAACCGAGCCTGAGAAAGCTCGTGTGCTAACGATCAGCCAAACTTTGCGGCTGGCGTATTCACGCTCCTTCCACCCCGACCTCGTTGATTGGCTTGAGGGACAGCCCACCAGATACGTCTGCAGGCATGGGGGACTCGGCACAACACTCCGGGTGCGTCTGTAGTGACTTCAGGGCCAGCATGGTGTACTGACCGCCGGCTCTAGCGCGGTTGACTTCGTTGCATTCCGCTCCATGATCAATCGCAACCTATTCGGCGACAGCGAGTTCTTTGTCGCTTCAACGTCCACGCAACGCGGAATACAGCACGACAAACTTCTGTCTGCCCAACAAGCTTTGATATTGATGAAGCGCGAGATCGCGATGTATCGTAACCGCCTGGCCCACCTGATGCGCGTTCCACTGGAAATATTACAGTATATCTTCGCCCTGGTCATGCGATCGTCGCCACCAAAATATTCCCTCACTCTGGCTAGTATTTGCACCCACTTCCGTGCGGTAGCCTTGGCCACTGCCTCTCTCTGGACAACGCTCCCTGTGAATAAAAACCTGGCACTCACCAGGGCGTACCTGCGGCACGGAGGCGTTGCGAGCCCAATTCACTTGGACCTTTCTCTAGGCCTGCAATGGAACCGGCCAGAGTACCTGCCTGTCCTGGAGTGCATATTACACGAGTTCATGCGCTTTCAGGTGATACGCATACGTGTGAACGGTACTGGCGAAGCGTGGGACGCTATAGATGCGCACTTCAGGGACACTCCGTTGCCTGTTGCCCGAATCCTCAGCATCAGCTTCGGCTCCTGGATAACGCGAGAGCGCACAGAGGAAGCCGCTGTCACCCTGTCTTCTTCCAAGATGCCGATTCTCACCAGTTTGAAGTTATCCGACTGCCATTTACGCTCCCCGAGCATCCGTCTCGTCCCTATGAACAACCTCGTCCATCTTGAACTCTTGCACATGAACGGCTGGAACACCGTCATGGATCTAGTCAGTATTCTACGCAGCACGCGGCGCTTAGAGAAGCTGCGCTTCTCACAACCGACATCGGGAAAGCCCAACCCGCCGCTTCCGCCGCTGGCCATAGACCCCATCCATCTATGGCAGCTCGCCGACCTCGAAGTCTCTGGATTTATATTGGAAGTCTTGATGCTCGTCACGCACATTGAAATAACCGCAAAGTGCAATATAAGCTTGACTACCGACTACGGCGTTCACTGCGATGAGATGATGAGGCCATACATCGAACGGTTCGGCGACAATCTGCGCAACCGTCTGGAAACTGACGCAATGGAATCATTCGACACGCTCTTGTACTCGGTTCATTGTCCTTCTGGTCTTGAATGCTTCGCGTTCAACCGTGTCGTCGAACCTACCTCACTGCCCGCAGTCTTTTCCTTCACGTCTGCGCGCTTGCTGTCGGAAGACACCAGAGTGGGTGTGGCACGTCAACTATTGAAGAGTTCTGCGTTTTCCAACACACCGGACGTGGAATTGAGTTCAGCTGCATTCGAAGCAGAGAAAGACATTTACGGCCACTTCACGAGGATCAGGACAGGGAGGTTCCGCGGCGTCCAGAGAGATCTTGAAGGGGCGGAACATGACTGCAACGACGCATATATCAGGGCGCGTCATTGCTGCGAAGGATCTCCATGCACTTGCTGGTACGACCGCATACTGTCGAACCTGCCGCATTTGGAGCTCTTAGTGCTCTATGCACTCTATCTAGAGGAGCCCGATGAAACGGACCATGACGACCCTCTCTCATACGGGCGTTCCACCCGTGAGCCACAGCCGCTACCATACCATCCCCTGGATCGTACACCCAGCCCACGTAGCGAGCGCACCGACGCAGACACGGAACCATACGGTAGCGACGGTATCTTGCCAGAGTGTGCAACCGGTTCTTTGTCCAGCTTTGATTACAACACCGATATGCGTCAGGACCATTTTTGGGCGTGCGTCACTAAGGCCATGATGGGGAACAGCCGCTTACAGCTGGAGATCTCGAATTGTACTATTTCGGAGAGACGGGTGAAGAGATTGATGCATGCCGTCGGACGGGATCGGATAGACTGGGATGGACAGAAGGAGAGAATCGTGCATTAGAATATCTTTTCCCGATTCCCGAAGCCTTTAGGTTTGGATCTGAGAGCCCCTTTGACAATGTATACATCCAAGAGGTGAAAACCAGGACGCGTATGTATCACACCACGAGCACTATGTCCGGATTGCGGGGGATAGCAAGATGCGACAGAGTGCGTTGGACGACGCGGCGAGGGTGACGGCGCAGATCACGAGTGAATTAGATGATTGAGTAACTGTACGGGCGCCTATGACGAGGTGCATACACTGGGTTATGTGGAACACAGAGAGTACAATGGAACCAAAAGCTCTGATACCATTCCGTTCTGTCTGCGGTGCATAATCAAGGGAGAGGTCTGGGGTGGCGGGAGGGGTATATCCTGGTGTTGTTACTGCAATATGCCTGCGATCTGCCCTTGCAGAACGTCGATCGGTCACAAAGCCGTAACTCGGCGTACTCGGTAGATATTACCGGCCGAGCCGAGTAGTCTCCTTGTTGTAAGCGATGGTCTCCTTGGTGAGTTCCTGGGACAACCGTCAGGAAGCTCAAGATCAAGTATCGCAGACATGGCGTACCGTCATGGAGCGAGCCAAGTTGACACGGCGTTTAGTGATCTCGGAGGGTTGACCCTTGAGCCATACTCAATTTCGCCTTCGCAGTGAAGAAAGTCGTTCCTTGTATTGCGAATCTGGAGCTGTCGCCTCGCGCTCGCACACTTTTAGATTCGCCGCCTACTCGGAAATGAAGTTACCTCGCGGCGGGCGGGGTCGACTGCATGCATGGGATGAGTAAGTACACGCGACACAAGAAACATAGAGATGCTGACCGTCAGGACCGACGAAGTTCTGCGCATGCGTGATGTCGCTGGGCGAGCCTTCGTTCACTGCAATTGATAGCCATCTCGTTCTGCGCCGCGGATGTCTGACAAATGTCTATGACAATGTTAGCGCCAAGAGCGTCGGGCGAAGGCAAGATGCAGACCTTGATCATGAGCTGCGAGTAGCTGAAGTGCGCCTCAACCGCGTCTAACGCAACGCGATCCGCGATCGTCGTGCTGAGCATGGGCGGATGGGACCAGTGCTGGTTGATGCGACGCTAGACCACGACGTCGGCGCCAACATGATCCACCATTCGGAACTGTTGGATTTTCTGGCTATTCTCATTGTCGCGCTGGTTGGGGCTACGACGACAGTCAGACCAAAGTATGCATACCGCCATTGACGAGAAGCACACCTGTTGCGTTTGGGACACGTCGTTCCTCGCCGCTGACGATTCGTTGACGTTCAGACGTCGACGGTCCTTGAAGTCGTCCGAGACTGTCCTGTTTGCCCGCGCACAGTGCGTTCTGAGAAAGATGCTTAGAGCCCACAGCGCACAGGCGCGCCCGAGCGACCGACGTACAATCTCGTCCTCGATACCTTCGGGCCTCTCAACCTTGACCTGCGCCTCTTTCTGCATATTCTCGCCGAGCTTCTTGAGCACCTTCTCGGGTCTGCCGATATCTCGCAGGCGCTACTTCTCGAAAGTGGAAAGCTTGTTCTGAATGGCTTCGGTGCGGCCCCTGCACGGATTATGAGCGACGGCAGAGTCGATCTAGCGCCAAATACACACCAACTTCTCACGGTCGTCTTTCTTCGAGTGAACCGTCCGCCTCGAACTTGTTATGTGAGGCCTTCTTCTTGTCGTCCCGTTTCTCGTTCGCGTGATTCATGTCATGTCGAGTTTCCTGTACAAAAAATAAGAATGAAGAACTGGAGGGAGGTGGGGCGCGCGTACTTCTCGAAGTCAAGAATCGGGTGGTGGTGTTCCTGAATCCACGCAACCTCCTCGTGAACACGGCGTCGTTTGGCTTTCGCCGTCGAGGAGCCCTTGCGTGCCTCCATGTGCTGTTAGCGGATATTCAGACGCTGGAGGAAAAGGCCCTTTTGCAACATGAGCAAATGTTGAACAGAACTTGAACGAAAGTTAGTCTACCAATCAGAAGCCGAGATCCACTTCCGTTCAACTTCTATTCGGCCTTTTCCACTTCTGTTGCCGCGCAAAAGGGCTTTTGCCTCCAGTGAGATGAGTTCGGGCAGATGCATGAAAACGCTTACGCCCTCCTCGATCTCCTAGCGCTGTACGCCATGCTCTACCATGGCATTGCGCTCGTTGAGCGTGTGGACCTGCTTCTGATCTACGACAAGTAGCTGTGCAACGGTCAAGATCACGGCGACGAGAAACACAAAGTGCAGAAATTACCTCGGCGAGCCCCTTAGGCTCCTGCCCAATATCAATAAGTGTCGTGCGGCAGAGTCAGGCGGTCGTCGTCGCCGGCAGCGCGCTCCGTCTCACGAGCGGAGCCTGTGGAGTCACGCGGAAACACGATCCTGCGGCAAGAAAGAGACTTCGGATAGTTAGTGTGAGCTGCCGCGATATCAAGCGCCACGGTTTGCTCACCAGAGGCCATGGACCTGGATACTGAGCTCGGCCTCCTCGCGTTGATCTCACAACCGGTCAGGCAATCGCGGTTGAGCGTGAGAATTGTCGGCTTGAACTTGGCGGATAGCGTATGGTGGATGACGACGTTAGCCTTGCTGAGTGCGCCTTTCAACCTCAATGAAGCCGTCGGTGGTGCCCATCTGGACGAACGAGCTGAATTCAGTCGAGCACCCGAGGATCTGTTCATTCATCAGGACGATAAGAGACAATGGAGGTGAGATAACCTACGCTCGGATGGTAGTTCGAACCAAACGCCAGAGCACAAGAAACAATGCGTTTACGCGTGCCACTTGGAGCGACGATCGCGGTGAGGGCGGCGCCTCTCCACACCGCGCATTGTCAAGGTAAAGGGATGCCGAGATGTGGAGGCCTACGGCGTTGTTGAGCCTATGGGCTTTCACAGTCACGATATACAAACGTACCCGCTGAAGATTGGCAAGATGACATTGGGCGCCCTGACGAGAATTGGCAACCGGGATGTGGAGGTGATCGCAGAACCGATCTCCAGGCAAGAAGGGATCGATAGTAGAAGAGTGAAACGGAAGCGCTGAGGTCTAACCCGCATGCATCTATGCTCGTGTCAGAAATGATATCGAGTGAGCGCGCATGAAAAACTGTCTACCGAGGTGCGGCATGCATGGGCACATCGTCTGGAAATCCGTTTGGACGCGCATCAGCAGGGCCGAGCGCTGAGGCCACGTCTGAAAGACGGGCGTCTGGGCTACGTCACCCGCCTATCGGTCCTCGCAAATCAACACAGACAATACACCCATACGATGCGTAGGACCACCAGGGCCAAACGCCGAGGCCGTGTGTGAACGGCGGGCGTGTGGGCGACGACACATTTTATTATCCATCGCTCGTGATGGTGCAGAGGTAAGAGCGACGCGCGTTGTGCTTCCATGCGCGCGGATCGGTAGATGCCGAACCCTTCTTCCCACCCCACTGACATGACGCGGAACAACCATTGACAGTCTCTACGAAAAATACACGGAATCGATGACAGCTCGCATCTTATACATTACCCTGCTGGAATATGACCTCCAACTCAGCCATTGCGCCCACTTCATCGACTTTTGCCTTTGCAAACCTGGTTTGCAGCCCCGACAACGCGGCACTCTGGATGCTCGTCCTGTCCACCTTGTCAGCCGGCGAGCTTTGGCCGAAAGCGGGACACGTACCATCTCTGCGTATGGACGCGCTTATTAGTTCTGCAAGAGCATCGCGAGACGTTGAGAGATGAACACCGAGAATACAAGAGCACGCACAGATGATTGAGGAAGCCTCGCATGTCAAAGCACGCGTTACATTTCTGAGTGGGGCAGCGGTAAGGACGACTGCTCGGATTGTTCGCGGTGTTTTCTTCGTTCCTGCGCCTGCGCTTGTTGTCGCGCGTCTGCCCAGACGCCGACCGCTTGGGAGCAGCAGCCGCTGCCGGGACTTCTGCCGCTTGCACTTTGTAAAGGGTAGGAAAGCCCATGTCAGCGATCGCCGGAGCACAGGCCGTGTACACGCACATTCAGTCACTGGCAGAGCTGGTGCAGGCGCAACCTCGGATGACGCATGGCTTTGTAGCAGAGCCTGAGGGACAGGGAACAAAACATTGGCAGGCAACGCCGCCAGATTGGACGTGGTGGGAACGGAGTTGGGATCTGAGCGCAAGCTAGACCGATACTTGCACATTCGTAGACAAGTCCAATATGCAGTAGCAAGCGCCGGTATAACCTCGTCTCCTACAACGGGGGAACCCGTGGCCTGCGCGATGTCCAGCCGGTGCTGGCGGAGCTGCGTGCTGACCTCAACCACGCTGGCAATGTGTGTGAGATACACGAAGTCCGTGGCGATCTTGATCATGGCGCCGCGGAGGTTGGTGACCTGTTTTGTCACTGTCAGATGCGGGAGAGAAACGCGGCATGACACTGACCTGGTGGGGCGCGCCCGCCGGTATGAACACGGCGTCGCCGACGCGCTGCTCGATAACGTTTACGCGAATGCCGTGGCGCTTTAGCCTCACTATATCCTCAGGGGCCAGGCAAACCGTCTGAGAGTGAATTGGGTCACCGTGCCCATCCCAACCACGCTCTCGGGCAATGCCAAGATCTTCTAGAGCGCACTTCAACTCGGTGCGTTGCTTGGGGTCGAAGATATACCACAGAGCAACCGCATCCGGCGCTGCCCACGTCTGGACGTTGACGGCATCACCAACGTCCTGGTGCAGACGCGTGGTCGTCCCTTTTGATACGTCGTCGTGCCCGTGCGCAAAATACCCTTTGGGTCCTTTTTTGATCTGTGGTTGAGACGAGAGAGAAAGTTTGACAACTTGAGACGAACCTGCGTCTGGCGGGACAGACCCGTGTGGTATATTGGCGAGCAGGTTCATGCAGCCGTCGTCCATTGTTATTGAGCGGCATGGGAGCCCGTTTTGAAACGCTGACAGCTGGTCAGAGTTGACGGACCTGAAGTGAGCGGAGCTTGGAAAGTCCTGACAGGTGTTCAGCACGGTAGATACAAAGAGGGGCGGCAAGTGCTGACTTTTAGTTTGAGCTTCTGCCCCGAGAGCCTGTCCCCCGTGATGGTGAACGACGCTAGATATTCGCACAAACTCTTCTCCTCGTCCAGGACCAGATCGGTCTCCGTGTCGACGAGTTGAACGTTCAACTCGCCGTGATGGCGGATGAACGCGTCTGGGCTCAGGTCATCCTCGCCCGGAATTAGGCCCGACACGACCACAGGTCGACCGAACGCGAAATTTTTTAGAAAGGAGCCGTATGTGAGCGCGCTCGGGTCCGATTGCACATCGAACTTGCCGTGCACGGTGTCGTCCCAATGGCCCCAGTCCACCTCCAAGCTGTCACGGCCACTGATAAAGGTCGGCGAGACGAATCGGATCGAACCTGACAGGTTGACTCACGGACTGGCCTGTATTAGCTGCTTGATGCTTTCATAGTCCTCCTGCACCAGCGCGTTGACGACGACGAGGGTATGGAGGATCCCATTTGAACACGACTCGTTCGAGTTCTGATGCGGGACATCAGTCAGGCTCGAGAACATGCACGGGTACGTACCGGGTGTCCGTCGTCCTTGCACGACGAACATATATCCATGGAACAGACTGTACAGGACAGATATGCAAAGTGCAACGATTGCCTGCAGACATCTACGCGATGACATGAGATGTGCTCGTATCGTACCCCGAGCGAATTACCACAGAGGACACGAACGTCTTCAAGAGGCGGCGGCCGTCGGATGGCCTGGTATTGGGCGAGGAGCTCTTCGTGTGCACGGAATGCGGGTTTCAGTACATCCGCGCATGCGCGCTGTTTGTGTAGAGTCAATCTTCAAGCAGCTCGTGGGGATGAGCGGGAGCATGGGCGCACCAGACCAACGCGCGCAATCTCCTCTGTCATCGGAGGGGACAGAGGACTCCATATGACGTCTTTCGGGTCAGCGTCCTCGTTGAACGTCACTTCCGCGCTCTTGCTCTTGTTATCAGCCGTAAATGTGCGGCGGTCTGGGGTGTTTCGAGATCATCTTCCTTGGCACAATAGATGCCGACGAGCTCACCCTTGTATCGGCATTCGGGTTCTTCGTCACTGTCGTCCGGGTGATGTATGCATTCGTAACACATGACAATCGCGGCGGTGACGGTCTTGGGCCACTTTTTGCGCCTGGCTTTCAGGCAGGTGGTCGTTTGGTGATAGACATTGGGCATGGATGACTAGAGTATGTAGACACCGGACAAGGGAAAAGGTGATGGCGGTACGGAACAGGGAATACTGGTGCGCCGACGTCCGTTCTCTCGACGCGATCACGTGGGTTCTGCCATACTCAAGCTCACAGTCCACTTGACCTGCGATGGGCAGAATCTTCGAATTTACGGCGCCGGCGCTTCCTGCAGGCGTCGACAGTCGTCCTTGTGCCACTTCCAATGCCTGCACGATGCATGAGATGATCTTCTAAAACCATGCTCCAGTACCATTACTCACTGCTTCTGGCAGTACTTGCCACAGTAACTCACTTCTCTACACCCCTTGCACGTCGAAAGTCTGACATTCTCGCCACTTGGGCACTCGGACCATGCGCAGCGTGGCGTCGCCTTTGATACCTCCCAGGGCTCATTTCTGAGCAATATGTGGTGGATGGCTGTCCAGTTAGACTGCAGTCCAGAAAGCTGCATGCGTACGTTGCCCATCGTGTTCTGTCGACCAAGCTGATCCAAGCACGCCACGATGGCTTCGCGAACGCCGTGCCAACTGCCACCAGAGGACCGTATATATTCTCGCGCTTCGCCGCGGACCCGTGTTGCGATTCTTCCTTCCACTGACGCGTCCTGATAGATATCACAGCCAACGGCATTCTCCATGTAAACACGGAAATTGAAGTATACATCTATGGCAGCCTGGACTGCATCGAGTATATCTGGGTCCATATCTGTGTCTTTGTCTTCAGTACATCAAACTCTGATCTGAAGCCGTGTAGACCAACCTGTTAACAACTGCTCATCCACCGCTGCCATGAACTGCACACAGTCCGCAATAGACCGTGCACATATGGCGAGGACTGGCATCACCTTGTACGCATCTACAGCCGGCGCCACTTTCTTCCAACGCGGTATACTCTCTTTCTTGATGGGGGACAGGGGCCCAAGGCTGAAACTGTCGCAAGCTGAGATACCGCTCGTTCGTGACTTTAGTGCAGGGACTCACTTCAACAATCTGAGAGCAGACTTGCACGTTGCCATGGTAGACTGTGCAAACTCTCGCAGACTCTGATTTCCAGCAGGCACACCTGTAAGCCTGCCCAATGCCGCGCGAATTCCAAACAACATGTGCTCATTGAAAAAAGATATCCTCCAGGGCGTCAACCAAGCGTCACTGTCCCGCATCTTATCCTCGCTAGGGTGGTAGGTCTGAACCAGTGCCTCCAGGCAAGCAAGGGAAGAGGTCGTGTCCAGGAATCCTTCGCTTGCTCCCAGTGCGTCGTTCAGGCACTTCATGAAACCCGTCGTGCCCGTCGTGATCAGACCCTCACTAAAGGCTTCCCATATCTCGTCAACACTGAGACCAGCCCGCTCATCCGCCTGAATCGATATGACGACAAACCGTAGCGAGACTACGATGGAGGGCGCTTCAAACCCTAAGAGCCATAAAGCATGGACGTGGGGTACAAGATCCTCGACGCCGAATGAAGTAGGGTTATCGTGGGAGGGGTCCATTGTGCAGTTCCACACGAAAGCTGAGAGAGCGTGTCTGACGATATCCCGAATAACCCTGATCTCATCTATGGAGAGTGGGTTGCCTTTGGCGGCACGGATGGCATCCGTAATGACAAGCCGAGATAGGGCGACGATCATGGCGGGTCGCGTTGCGGATATTTCGTGCGATTGGTGCACCTCGCGTGAGTCGATGAGATTCTGCAGGATGTTGGGCAACTGTCTGCGCACTTCCTCGAGCCGCAGTGCAGGGCTGGACGCGTGACCGTTGACGACCGCGGAAACACATCCGTAGAAACATACGAGGACCGAGTCAAGCCACACCTGTCAGCGTAGCATCAATATGGTGCTCGATCCGTCCACTTGGCACAGACTGACCGGTGAATGCTGCAGTATCTGCGCGTCGGACAAGGACGCGAGAAGTAGACGCGGTAGGCTCGTGCCGAGGCAGATCTGAAGCCAGTCGGGGCCGCCACCCGGTTGTCCGAGGGGTTCCAGTGATGCTCCGGGCAGGATGTGAACAGCAAACAGTTGGATGGTGGTGCATATCTTGTCCCTTTCGTTCACCTTTCGATGGCGTCCCGACATCCATTCTTCCACCCATTGCACGCAAGCGCCTGGATCAGTCTTTACTCTTTCTCGTAGGCTCATGCTGGGAGTGCAATACCTAGAACGTAGTGACGAAGATCGTGATTGTGAGAGCCCAACTCTTGTAGCGCGCACTGTAAGGCTGTTCGAAGAGCGCCGTTCCCACGCGTTGGATACGGTGTCTAACATGTGACAGCCTGTCGCCCTTCAGAGGAGTACATGCTTTTGTAGTGCTACATTCTGCTTGTCAACTCTACGCGTCAAGGCCCACAGATCCCTCCGGTAGTCGGATAAAAAGTGGATCGGTACCGAAAGCTTGTGGGCTGCAAGGGAATTGAACCCCAGTCACGTCTGCATCATATACGCAGGACGCGTACCCTGGAACCACTTCTCCAGGGAGACATACATGCAGGTAAGCTAACAGTATATACAAGGCGTAGTCAACCCATTGTGACGCTCAACTATCCGTGCGCACACCCTGGCCTTCTACGTTGCCGCTCATCTCATCGCATACGCAGTAACGTCCTCAGCTAGCCCATGGGCAGGCACGCGAATCCTCCCGCGTACGAGAAGGTTGCAACTGCGCGTACACATTATCGAGTAGCGGTGCTGTTTCGAGGTATGCCTGCGCACAAAATAAGGTGGAGCACAACATATCCCAGTGCGTGTACCAGGCCCCGACAATACGCATTCTCCGCTAACCGCCCATCCCAGATCGCCTGTATACCGCCTTCCTGCCGAGGTTATGAGCATGGTGTTTAGAGAAGCGATACTCCTGCTGAGACTCGCACTCTTCGCGTCGCTGTATTCAGCACGGCCCAGGCTGGTCGCTTCTCGTGCAGATATGTTCCAGATGGCGTGGCATCCTCGTCGCGGACGCTTCGATCTGGGCCTCTTGTTATTCCCACTACCATAAACTGCAAGAGGTCTTCCCCACTCGAGCGGGCCTGGTTCCTTCCGATTGAAGCACCCTGGCGAGAGGCGGTGTTCCTGCGCCCTGGACGCAGTACGCTCTGCAACGTATCCATTTCCAGAGGTCTAGCTGACGATCATGCCTCCTAGATTAAACTCGGTTGTAGACGGACAAAGCGCGCGAGATCTTCCGGAGTAGTATGACAGCATCCTGTCGTTTCTGTTGTTCGTGCAGGCCCGCACATCCCTTGCATACAGCGTATCTCTTCAGATCGTCGATCAGCTTTACCCCAAGCACCCGGACGCTGTGAAAGTCGCTTTCACGATTCTCCGCGGCCGATTAGACCCAGGTAGACTGCCCGCTAACTATCCTTCGTCTTCTTCTAACGAAACCATGCCCTAGTCCTTCTGTTCAGGCAAGCACACATGCATAACGACGGGCCCGTCATGATGCTCGCGGCATGCCATGTCATGTATATCAAGGCAATCACGCCTGTGTCCCATACATCACCGCAAGGGCCTCTCACGAACGTCGCCCCGGATGTCATGATCGCTATACAAGCTTGTCATCGAGCGGTATGCGATATCTACGCCGCACACTTCACCAAAGGTCGCTTTCAACAGGCCTTGCTCGCCGCCGCTAAGTGTGATGTGGAATCTTGGGACTTCCGATACAACTACTGGCGCGGACGTCCGTTGATAAACACTCGCGACCCGCCTGCAGCGTCTCTGGGCGTTCCCGCATCGATGACCTACGACCAGAACGCGTTCAGATGCGCATCTATCAACGACATCCTCCGCGAACCAAGACCCAGCGAAGACAGGCTCAAGATTGAGATGGCAACTCTGCACAGGACATACCAGCATCGTCGAGGTCCTTGTTACCAGGAGCTACATCGATTCATGTTCGAGAGATGCCGCGCCGTCGAGATGTTCGGGGCCTTCCCGCCTCCCCCTCAATCTCAACACGGAAATGATACCCATCCTGGCGAAGATAGCCGCTATTCCTGTCGACGCGATGGTCAGGCTGCGCTTTACCTGCGTTCTGCCTGCGCCGACAGCATTCGATCTTCCATATGTCGACAGTACATGATCGCTGGTCAGGTTATCAGGGACATGTTCGGCGAGGGGGTGAGCGAACTGCTGCGACCCTTCGCTTGCTTAGAGCGCTGACGATCTCCAATACAGGGCATTGACAACTATACCAGCATCGTGCATACTCAGCATAACGCATACGTCCGAACTGACCATGCTGTAGGACTACACTAGGCTTCGCGTCCTGGCTCTCAGGCATACCGCGGTCGTGGATACACCGATCGTGGAACACTTGGAACATGTCCTGGACGACAGGCCCATAATACCGTATCATGATTCTACTTGCAATGTCAGTCCACACTTGTCTTGAGCTACAGTGTGATGGATAGAAAACGGCGAGTGTGAAGACAAGGTGGTGCAATCCATCTATTTCATTTTTGGACTCTCAAGCTCTTGCTGTACATATCGCACGTATGATCGTAATATTGCGTGTATTGTCTCTTGCGGCCTTGTATATCGGGAGAGTAATGCGCATCTGCGCAGGAGTGCCTTTTCATGCAAACAACTCGCTTTAGCGAAACATGCAGGCCGCCCTGCAACGTGACAGCAAAAGCAACATCTGTATTCTGCGTGTCATGGTGGCGAGTGAATGATCAGACTAGAACGGGCAACGCGTTTGAATGTCGACGAGGCGAGGGCAGATCGCACAAGATGAAATAGTACAGCTGGTAGCGTATCGCAAGAAAAAAAAAGGCAAGCTGCCCATTGGCACACGGAACAAGAGGATGAAAGATCTAACACAATCTCAAGAAGCACGGGAGAACACAGGAAGGCATAAGGGTGGAGAGTACCGGAAACTCGTGGTTGGTAAGTAAACTGCGGTAGGTGACCCGGACTAAGCGTATGGTGGCTTTCCGACTTACTCTTCGTGGACTTCCGACTCACTCACGCCAAACTCTTCGTCCGAGAACGGATAGTTCTCCATGAACGCAATCTGCGCCTCACTCATGGGGCCTTCTTTGAACTTGGGCTTCCGGTCGCCGACAAACGCCCCAGTCTGGACAGCGACTTCAGGCTCTTCAGCACTGAACTTGAGCTGGCGCGAGTGCGGGAACCATAACTTCCGGGCGACATGTGAAGGCAAGGGACTGGCACCGACGTAAATGCGCTTGCGCCAAACCCGCTTGCGACGTGGTGGAGAGGGCGGCACTGCATCAGAGTTGTGTTCTTTGGCGGAATGATCCTTCCTGACAGGCCCGCGATATGCTTCTCCTCGCTCGACCGAGCATTTCGTGCAATTGCAGATCCCGCGGCAGCAAGGGCATTCAAAGTGCTCCGATTCGTTGTAGGTGAGGCTGGCGAAGAGATGTCCATATCTGTGGCAAGCATGTTAGCGCCCGCTGTACATGTGCGTAAGAACGAAAGGCGTGCCTAGTGACCAGGCAACCTTCACAGAATGCATAACGGCAAACTGTGCCGCGTCTCTCCTTGCCGCTCCGGCAGAACATATGCCGACGCATAGTCTGCCGTCTACACTGATGACACCGGTGTTCTTTCGACCCCTGTGGCCACTGTATACCCCGACTTCCCATCTTGAAGAGCTTTGTTGGGTCAGCTGAAATTTCAACGACTGCCGAAACCCCAGCCTCAGACGGCGGAGCGGCCGCCTTGCGCTTGCGGCTACGGTGGTGCCTGGACGGTCCAGCGCGGTCCTGGCTCCGCTCCGCTGGGTGGGCGCTCATGGGCTCGGGTGCGACGGGTAGCTTAGACTGGCGCAAGTTCGGTCGTCGCTTGGGCGGTCCGACCTGTGGTTTGTTTGAGGGTCCAGCATCGACAGACTCGCTTGTATGCGTCTTCGAGCCAGATGGACCCATCTGGCCAAGCCATTGCATGACCTTCAACTCCGCCTCCACCTGCTTCGATGCACTATCGCCACCACCATACAGACGCTTCGGCAACCGCACGACGGGCCCATTGACGTTGAGCGCCGGGATCAGGCTTTCCTCCACTCCCGAGTCGCGCCCGGGTGCACGGCTATCGATGACCTCGATATCCGAGTCCGAATTTGCACCAATGTCGGACAGAGGCGCGCGTTTGGATGGTTTAGGGGGGTGTGAGGTCTGCGCGGGCGGAGGCGAATCTTCTGCGGAATCGGAAGTGATGGAGATGACGTCCATGGACACGATCTTGTTCTCGGGACCCGCATTGGTGTTCGTCGAACGAGCGTTGACCTTCGTCGTAGACACCTCGCCCTTGCCTCTCGCCTTCAGACCTTCCCCACGTGCATAAAGACCCGCAATCCTCGGCTTCTTGATAGCTGGCCACCGCGCTGGCTCCTCATACTCCTCACTCGACTCGGACGAGTCGACGCGATGCCTCTTCAGCTTCCTCTTCCCCGACGAACCGGGCTTTCCACGGATCATGGGCTTCTTCGCCGTAAGGGGTTTCATCACGTTGATAATATCCTTTGCAGGAGTCTGTTCTTCTGTTTCTTCTCTGGGATCGGGAGCTTCAGGAGGAATGTCGCGAGGTCGGGGGTATGCCGACAGCGGCTTATCGGGGTCGAAGAAGGGCCAGCCGGGTTTCGGTGAGTCGGAGCTACGTCGAGACTGGCGTTGATGACCAGAGTCCTGTGAGTTGGCGGATCCGGCTTCGTCGGAGGGTGTGGTAGGGAGGAAGAGAGGCTCTCTTGGATGGGGCGGGGGAAGCGGGGAAGGCGGGGGATGGATGGATGGGCCAGCTGCTGCAGTCTGTAAGAGGGGGGGTCTGTTGAGTGTGATGGGTTTAGATAAGTGGATGAATCGGGTACGTACGTCAATAAGAACCAAGGTTGGGGACACAGGTCGAGCGAAGGTTGTAGTTGCGCCTATTTGCGATGCCGATAACGGCGGAGCAGTACCAAGTGTGTGCGGCGTCGAACTATCCGGTGGCTGCTCAGGGCTCATCTCGACGTCGGCATGCGATGCTCCCTGCTTATTTCATCAGGAATGTTCGAGCCAGGGTTATCGAAAGGTCACTTACGGTGGGACTCCCTTCGTAGCTCGGATAGCGCAGGGAGCTGAAGTCCTGCCAGTGAGGTCAGTTCACGATTGTAACGTCGAGAATATGAGAGAGAGCACGTACATCGGCCGCAGGCATCTCGGCTTCTACATCGTCCTCATCTACACCCGTATTCGGACCAGGCAACGGCAACGGTACCGCCGAGTGAGCTGGGGTACCAACCGCATCTTCGTCGACCTCCATATAGGCATCCGGGGTGCGCGAAGGGCTGGGTTGAGGCTGTGGAGGTGTGCGTAGAGGATCATGTGAAGGAGAGGGTGCGGGGTCGTCGACCTCCTGTAATGAACGTCGCCGGGCGCCAGATGAAAGACGTGCACTCGGCGATTGGCTATGAGCGTTGCGATCCGCCGACGCACGCAGCTCCATTTCAGGATCGGGAGCGGCAGCGGCAGACGTCTGTGGTATATTGCCGATCTACACGACTACGTCAGCTCATATACAGATATGGTCGTCGTAAGAAATATAATGCACCTGTGGCACTGTGGCCTGCATCTGGATGAGTTGTTCAGTTCCTGATGGAGCCACGTGTTTAGAGTGCGTACCTGTGGCGTATCCATACCTCTTCCTGATGTCCGTGATGCCTGCGCAGAACCGTACTGGATATTCTGGGAGTGATGGTACGATATACGCGTTGGGCTGGGCGCGCCACGCAGAGTCGAGTTGCTCGCGCCCGCGACGGCGATTGTTGTGGGGGTGGTCTACGTGAGCGTGTGGTCTCAGAACGCCGTATCCGGGTGTAACGGATATTATTATACGCACAGTACGTCGGTTACTCGGCACAGCATCGCGCTTATGCGACGAACTTGATCCAACATTCGAACCGTGAGTGAAATTAGCCCGAGCATGTTCATCAGGCGCGCCACAGTCTCCCCGAGTTTGAGCACGCGTCGACTCTTCCTCCTCACGTCGCTTCTGTGGGTCATGGGAGCCATCCCTATTCATAATAGACGACATGTCGCGTAGAGAGCATGCACCGCGCCAGATAAATTGGGTGTTGGAGGCGAAGAGGGTTGGGCGCGCAGACTGTGGTGGTGATGGACAATCAAGCTGCCTTTGCAAGCACCCTCAACGCGTGCAGTCACAGTATGTCACGAACTCGCAATCATCGAGCGCTAGCGCAGGCGGTCCGACTTCTTCCTCGTTGACCACCATGACTGGTGTACTATTCAAATATCTTGCTATAGCTTTCAAGAGTGATTGGAGGTTCGTATCGTGACGCACATTGTCGCGTGCAAGAGTGTTTCATGTTGAGAACCGCGCGACGCGCGAGCGTGCGTATTATATCTCTTCTCTTGCTCATGTCAGTGGCCAAGGCGAATACCGCACCAGCTCGGTCGGTGATACAGACCGCACCAGCATACCCATATCCTTCACCATACAATATCGCGTAACGTTGGCGAGCCGGAACATGCGAACGCCCGCGAAGCCACTGAAGGCGGGGAAGGTGATGGAGATGAAGATGAAGATGACGTTCGTTAAAAGTCGGATACGATCGAGAACGGAAACCAGGCGCCTCAAAGGCGAGAGGGTGCATGGTCTTCGAGCATACCATTGCCTGTAACGAACTAAACCGTGTTGCAGACGAAGACAGCTGCCAGTGACGCGGACGCTGTTCATTTCCACGACAAGCAAAGATTGTACAATCACTTCGTACTCTACGTAACCGCCAGGGTCGACCCTACCGCACTTCGGGCCCGAGCTCTACATCACTTCCTCGCGCCCATCCGCACACATACACTCTCCATCTACCAGGTCTCCCGTCACCTGCATCCAAGCCATCCGTCCCACCATGCTTTCCTTCAATTGACATCTTTGCGGCCACCACCAGGATGCTCCTACACCGCCTCATCACGTTCCGGGACAGGCCCTCTCTCGTACGACAATGTACGGAAAGCGAAACATATATTCTCCCCCTCCAGCGCATCTTTGATCGCAGAGGCACGCATCTGTGCAGCATCGGGATTCGCGCATGCATCCTTGCGAGCTGCCGGATCCCAACCGGGTCGGGCGGCGAGATGCACGAGGTCCAGGTATATCACCTCCGGAATATTCCGAGCGCCCAAAGACTTCAGTAAGCGTGCCAGAAGCGAGGCATAGTTCTCCGGCGTCCCATTGAGGTCGACCGCAAGCTTCAAGTCGAGATTCGGCGGCGGCAGGCCGTTGTCGCCCTGGAGCGGTGTTCGCCAGGCTTCGATTCGTAGGCTGAACTCGGAGGGGTTCTCCTCTGTCCATACCCCTACGCGAAACGTTCCGCAATCCCCCACTACGCCTGGACTCTGGCTTAGTTTGTATTCCGAGCAGGATTGTTGGACGTCGAGACTTACCGATTGACTTGGAAAGCTGACCCACTACGCCCTCCTCGTAATCGTCGCGGTTGTAATTGTCGCGGTTGATGTCTAGGCGCATATCGAGCAACCGTAGGCGTGCACTACGCATGCATTTAAGCGACGAGAGATTCACGAGCGTAGCGGACTTGAGGTTGGACCATTTGAACGAATGCAGATCACGGTATTCGTCAATGTTATAGATTCTGAGAAAGGTTTGTAAGTGTGTCGGGTAAGCAAGCGATTGAGCTCGCACCCCGCAAACGTAGGAAAATTGTCGCAGTCTGCTATCAGACGCAGTTCCCCCAATTGCTCGGCGACGGCAGGATGGGACTCCAACCAACTCATGACATCCATACCCACCACCATGAACCCCTCACTGATGGCGAGCCTCGGAACGGAGTGCGACAACTCAAAGGTCAGGGGAACGCCCTTGCTCAAAGCAACGGCCCTCTCCATCGCCTTTGGGAACGGAACGCATGTGAGTGTTTTTGCCCACACCGCAGGGTATTCGAGCACTATATCCTGCAGATAGTGACACACAAGCTGCAAGCCCTGCCAGCCCGGTTTGGTAACACGGCCCTTCTCGATGTTGGACATGGGCGGATCGACTATGGACGCCAGCCAAACAACCATTCGCCAGATCTCGGCGGGGAGGGAGGGTCGGACATGCATGGCAAACACACGACAAGCGAAGAATACGGAAGTGTTGTCGGAGAGGAACGCGGCGTCGAGTTGTTCTTTAAATCTCGTCGATAGTCGTTCAACCACATCAAACCACCCGATCACCCAACCACGCAGGCGTGCGGTTGTGTGGTTGTCGGCTGCGCGGGACAACCACGCTGAGCGGCTCCATATTTTCCGATCGTGGCATTGCCACAACCGACGGCATATGCGTGAGCGGGTTGTTGCACTCTACGCTCTTCGATATCAAGTATAGCGGCTATCACGGGCATACCCAGACGAGCAAGTTAAAATGTAAATAATTCGGTCCGAAGAAAAAGTGTAAGCGTGCAGGATCGCAGGATTGCTGGCAAGAGATGATGAAGCTTGAAGGCAACCAACTGCGGGCTCGATGGCAGATCGCGGACCGGTCGCCTCTTGACGCCAGAACGCGACCTCGCCGAGACTGCAATGTACGTCGCGAGCAGATACGAGTGCAAGGCGTCATGATTAATGAGGAGATGAAAGGGAGAGGGGCGGAATTCTGCGCGCAGAGGCGGACGGCGGCCAACACACGTGACCGCGTGTTATGTGGTTCGGCTGCACGAGCTTGCGATGGAGCCGCACACGCCTTGTCTTGAACCGCCACCTCGCTCGTCTTCTTGCTTTGCAGTTTCATCTGGGTATCCGTCGTCATGAGCGCTCAGGCTGAGGCTCCAATGGTTGTCGGCATTTGCTCTGCAGCAAAGGCTTGTATCTGTATTCGGGCAGAGGATAAAGGTCGCACCATCAAGTGCACTGGCGGCTGTCGTCGCATATGGCATCTGCGTACGTGTGGTCCTGTGTTTTTAACTGGAAACCACTGAACACTGACAGGTTGTCGGGAGGATGGTGAGATCCTGTGGAGGAAACGAAAGAACAATGATTTGGCCTATTGGGCATGCGCTCGCGGTGAATGCAAGGTGTGTCAGGCCGGGTTGTGTACGGGTTGCAGGCTGTTCATGCAGATCGCAGGAGGCAGCTGCCAGGCTTGACGCGGAAGCTCGAGCAAAGGCTGACGTCAAGTGTTGTCTACGCGAGAGATGTATCGCCGTGACGGACGCCGACAAACACCTCACTATTACGTGCGCGGGCGGCTGTTCGCGCACATATCATCTGGGTGCGTGTGGTCTTCTCTGTCGTACTCGAATACGTCTGAATATCATCAGGTTGCCGCGAGGATAAGGGAATACTCCTGGAGAAGCGCCGTGTCAGCGCTTTAGATTATTGGGCTTGTGCTCGGGGCAGTTGCAAGGTGAGCTCGGTTGAAGAACGAAGACTTCGTAAGACACTCATCCAGGACGCAGGTTGAAGCCGAAAGACTTCGCCGGCTGGGAGAGGCCCTCGCCGTGGACTCGGACGACGATGAGGTCCAGGTCGTCTCACATGTACCGCCGCGCCCTCTCCCCACTCAGTCCCACAGTGGTTCGACGACCACACCCGTAGGCTCCATTTCCCGCTATCTGTGGACATCGCTGATTGCCTCACGCAGCATCATACGCCTGTACCCAAACCCGCCCCATCTGCCTCACGTGCACTGTCTCGGCCCAGAACGGACGTCCCTCTTGCTTCTCAGGCATGTCCACCAACAGCAGGCTCAAAGAAGAGGCCCCGCGCTGAAGAACAAGGGACGGGTGGACTATCGCGCACGGCTGCTCTTAAGCGCATGCGCATTGGATGCGACGCATCGGCTGCAGGCGATGATTACAGCTCAGACGGCGAGCTCGGCGCCTGGGCGCGCCCTCCATACCATGGCACAAACTCGCGCCCACCCTCGCCGGGCGGCGCCGTGACGCTGCAGGAGCTCTTCCAAGGTACTGCATGCCCATCCTAATGCACGGCACCTGCCGTAGGCGTGGTGTCGGTTTCTTTACGTACCATACCTTTATCGTCGGGTTCCGCAATGTCTGATTTGATACATATCTGCAATGCGTCCACTCGCCTCGCTGTTCTCCCACCTCTCCTCTCTTGTATGCCGCATCCACGGATTCGATGGCGACATTCGGGTCGACTATCTTCATACTGCAAGACCTCACACGCTGTCTCTGTATACATCCAAGAACGTGGGCGACTGTGTGATCACTGGCAGTGGCATCATAGAGGGCTTACTCTCATAGAGGGCTTACTCGCATGTTGTTCTCGCATCGCGCGGCGACCCCACGATTGCGTCGCTGGCCCCGCCTCGAATCCGATGCCTGTTCCACAGAGTGGGAGTTTCGAGGCGCTGATCATGTTCTCGGTTTCCGTGCATCGTCGCCTGCCTGACAAGTCTGCGTGGAAAAACATGCTGTTAAGGCTGTTCCACCGCGGAGCAGGCATATGGGCCTATAAAGACTGAGGTCGGCGCTTTCGGCGCGACCGATTAGATTCGCCGTTGCGATATTCTCGCTCTGCCGCGGTAACATTCTATCCGCATTTATATATCACGGCGGCACGATGTGCCTCTCGCAGTGAGAGAAAAAATGATAGTTCATCAGACAGTAGCGAGGCCCAGACCGGTGTGCACAGCACACGCGGGGAAATAATCGGTGGAGAATACAGGGAAGGAACAACGACAACCGAAACCTGACATGGGTGGGGCGCGCCATTCACGTAGTAGTACACAGTCCATAGCGGTACATTTCAGCCGACGCCGCGAGCGTCGAGTGTACATGAACCGGGGAGATACCGCGAGCATTCGGCCTATCGTGTAGCGGGCGATGATCATCGAGTAAAGCGAGGTGGAAAGCAGCAATTCGAGTACAGAGTGAGAAAGTACCAAGCCGGGGGCGTTTAGACCGCGCTCGTCGCAGACTTGGACGGCTCTTGGGCTTCTCATGGCGATGCCACCAGCCGATGGCGCATACACCTAGTCATTAGTAGGGCACTAGTACATGCTGAGAATGAATATGAATCAATGGCGCCGTCTGATATACCCTCTCTCCTGCATCTCCTGGCGCGCGCGGTACGCGAGGTGAATGCGCCTATGATCAGCCACCTCATCGTCCATGTATATCCCAAACATAGGTCCCTCAGCCATGACAATATCCTCCATACTATCCGTATCCTCACTGCAGTGGGTCGAAGCGTCACTCTGAGTTTTGTGTGAGTTACATGTCACGAAATAATTAGAGACTACGTACATCCCAATCATCCTCTTCAACCAGGGTTTGGTAGGCCTCCGCACGTCGACACGATGAAAGGGCCAGATAACCCTCGTGCTGCATGCTCTCGACAGACGCCCTGAGCACAGCTGTGCTACGCTCCAGACGCCTCATGTCTCCCCATCTGTCCACCTCACTGCACTTCCTCATGTGCGCCATGAAGCGTCCGGGACCCAGAGCACGCAGTAAGCCCAACTCATGTTCACTGGCTCGTAGATTGCCCCGCACGCGCTCTATACGGTCATCTATCGCGCGGCTTTCCCTGGCGACGAGGTTCACAAAGAGGGACGCTTCGTGAAGGCGCTGAACACGGCGCCTTCGGTCTGCAGCCTGTTTGGCCTCGTACTCCGCTTGGCGTTGGCGTTTCAATGCCAGGGTCAGCTTGGGTCCCGGTTTCGGCGTAGAGTTGGATTTAGGGGACATGGTAACCGTAATAGTGGTCGTGGTCGTGGTCGTGGTCGCGGCGCCAGAAGGCATGAACCCTCAGACTCATGAGAGGGAAGGAGTTCGCACCAACCACGACCAGATGACGCCGTACTCCTCAGCCGACTGCCAAAAGTTCATGGAGTTCTATGAGGATCTAGTGGGCGCTCTACAGGAGTTGTTTGATTTCATACGGCAATGCGTGCGTGCGTCTCCAGATCTCTATGTTGATTAGCCTGACGCCTTACAGTTACAGCATTACTTTCCCGAGGAAGTCGTTGACCTGGAAATGTCCATCTCGCAGCTGCCCAACCACCGGGGCTCCGCTGTGCATCCCTTTGCGAGCATCGCCATCAACTTTAACGTTATGACGAGACTACACAGGGACGTTGGAGATACTACCTGGTGCGCTTGCATGCCGCTAGGCTCATTCTTAAGGGGGGATCTTTGCTTGATGGAACAGGGCTTGGTGTTGCCGATGCGCGGAGGTGATCTGATTTTCTTTAGATCGCGCTCGGACACCCATTTCAACCTCCCGTACATTGGGTGCCGAGCGTCGTTAGTTCTACACACCGACAGGAACTTGGACGGCGGTTGGAACCATGATCTGAATGGTTGGTCTATTGCTGTCATTAATCGATCTTACTCTATGCTCTATTTCTTGGTTCTCCCAATGTAATTCATGTGCCGTTACAGTTGTCATCACCTGCGTGACACATAAGTTCCGAGTAGAATCAGCAACAAGAAACAATGCGTCATTATAACAAGAATCGCCGCAATTTCTGTGACGGTGATACAAATACAACGTATCCATGTACTGCAAGTCAATCGTCCATCCGGTTAGAATCTACGAGTCACCATCCCAGCCCACGCGATCACCCCCAACGGCCTCCCTTAACGCCGTCACACGACCCGTATGAATCTTACAGTCGGAGATCTCCAACCGCAAGTTGTCAACGCTCCCCATAGTCTGCGTCACTACGTCCCAGAAATGATCCAACTTCTCAGGCTCAGGTGGGGAATAGATCTGAGAAAGTCGTTCGTCGTAACCCTGATCTGTGATGACTGAGGGGGAGCGATATCGGCCGTATCTATCCAGCTCTGCGTAATGATCCTCTTCGTACTGTTCGTTGTAAGGTTCCACAACGCCTCCCACGTCCTCGAAATCGATGGCTTGCAGAACAATGGTATCGAGACGGGTAAGGCGCTCCAAGATACGACCATACCAGCAACGGCAATGGGGGGCCTCCGTACAATTATCCGCCCTGCGATAGAACTCGCTGTAATCATACATGCGATTGTCGAGGTCACGACGGGCGCCCGTGAATCTGGCGGTGGTAATGTTGGGGAGAGACTCCAGATAGATGCTCTCCTGCTCCTCGTACACGTATACAGCAAGATCGACGTCTTGGGTATTGGCAAAGAGCGGGATGCTCAGCAGATGCCTGGCCAGAGCGTGTTCATGCCCGAGCAAGAATGGGGATGTCAAAGAAAAGACGGAGGGAAGTCCCGTGGGCTTGACGCTTGCGAAAGTAAAGCAGTGGCTCTGATCTTGTGTATAGATCGAGCAGGTAAGTGTATCAAAATGGGCAGGCTGACGTTGCGTTTGGAAGTGATTGTAGAGT
Organism: Peniophora sp. CONT; assembly: GCA_001632445.1. Taxonomy (NCBI): domain Eukaryota; kingdom Fungi; phylum Basidiomycota; class Agaricomycetes; order Russulales; family Peniophoraceae; genus Peniophora; species Peniophora sp. CONT. The sequence continues at coordinate 4,508 of KV424674.1, read as the reverse complement.
TGGGCTCCGAACTCCTCGAAATAAGGCGCCATTGCTGACATGGGGCTCATGCCACGGTCGGTTGTAAGGCTTATGTTGCACGTCGTTCGGATGCGTATGTGAATAGCCAGCCAGAGGATGTCGACCAGATATCCAGACGCGCACAGGTTCTCCAGCGCCATGAGATGCGCAACGCCAATGGACGGGTCGTGCAGAGGAGGGACCGTGGACGATGGGGTTTGATGGCCGTGCTGGGAGAAGTCCAGCTCGGTCAAGGCAGGCGTCTGCTGCAATACCGCCAAAAGATCCGAAATTCTATCCCACGACTTCATCTCTTTCAATTTTAACACGGTAAGTCTCGTGAGGGTGGCAAGCATGCGGCGGGGATCGCCCACGACACAATTCTCCAATTTCAGGACCTTCAATGACGTCATAGACGCAATGGGGAGGACCATAGACGCTTCATTCATCCAGCGTTCGAATGTGATGTCCAATACTTCGATACGTGGCAAAGCCACGATGCTCAGACGGTCTTCGATGGCCTCCCAAGAGCGGCCAGAGGTCTCCACGCGCATAATCACGTCTTGAAATCTCGCGGACTCTTCCAGCACACGAGCCAACGCGAGGGTAGAGGCATTCCAGTTCCATTTGGTACCCAGCGAAATGTCAAATCGTATGGCAGACTGGAGGCTGCGCTGTATGTATATCGTGTTAAGGTCCAGGTTGGCGTTCACAGGTAAGTTGGTCCAGAGTGCCGTGGTTGCGAGAGCGACTTTACGCAGGTGAGTGCAAATGCTAGCCAGAACAAGAGCAGACTTTGATAACGCAGACTCCATGACCGTCACCATAATGATCGATACCACCTCGTTCGGCAAGCGTATCACCGGCTGGAGTAGGTTTTGGCGGTACGCCATGTCCCTCGCCAAGATGATGAGATGTTTCTGGGCTGACACCAGACGTTGGTACTGGATCTGGCGTTCGCCGACTGTCGCGCCGGGGAAAAATGAGTCAGAGCCGAACAGGTGCCGGTTGAGCAACAGTCGCAAGCCGTCTGCGTCTGGGATAGTAGTGGTAGTCGGGGAGCGCGTGCCCATGTCTTGAGAAGTCATTCCAGGTACGAACTAAGCTTGTTTCAGGTGGCGGTGGTGAGGGTGGTGGAGGGATAAGAGGAGTCGAGAACAACGCGCGCAAGTGGAACGCGTCTTCGACACGATCACGTGTGATTTCCCACCTCTCAGCAGGACATACCCACTACCTATAACAGCTCATGGCTCACGCGGCGGCGCAAGACAGGCGGATCAGGCGCGGTGGCAATGCTACGGTTGAATCTTAGTATCTATCCCATAGCTCATCCACAGAGACTGTTCCAGAATACGAGACCGTTCACTGTTTATGACGACTTCTTGTTCGTCGCCGCTAGAGGTGGTACTGATCATGGAAAATACGAGTACCATCGAACCAGAGAACGTAGCGTACATCATAGTCGAGCACTTATCGTACAAATAGACCGAAGACCCCATGCATATGGCATTTCTCGCAGAGCGCGCACCATGCGCGGTAGCGCTGGTCGTAACGCTGGATGCGCTCTAGTTGGCATGTTTCCGTTTGACGCGCCTTCCTGTAGCGTTCGTGCTACCGCCTGCGTCGGGTGAGTGAGCGCGCTTACGACCTGATGCCTTCTTAAGCGCGCGTGGGTGGGAAGCTGGTTGTTCGTCGTGAAGCAGCGCCAAACGCGGTGCCCCTTGGGGGCGGAGGGCGAAGCTGTAAACGCCGTCGTTTGTGACGTTAACGTCGACAAAGTGATCGAGCAACACTCGACGAGCTTCGTGAACGTCGTGGCCGGTAGCCACGGCTGCGAAGGTGAAATGAGACGATCAGCGCCAGGTCAACTCGAGGTGAACGGTCGGAAAGACCTCACCGACTATATGCTCCCGCTCGATTACGGCGGATCGCGTAGTGAGCCACGCACCACGCGGGTACTTCAACAAGAGTTCCTTCATCCTGCATACTCTGGTCAGTTGTCAACGGAAACCGTGGCGGGCGCAACGACGCACGCATCAACGTCCTCTGGCGCTACCATGCCCTCTTCGATGCGCGACAAGAGATATGGGCTCTCCAGATAGACGTAGGTCGTGATCCAGGCCGTCTTTTTACCCCGCTCGCTCGTCCCTCTGGCTATCGCCGCAACATGTCCCAACCCAGAATGATGTCCCAACCCAGAATGATATTGTGTATCATCGAAGTTTACAGGAAGGACGACGTCGCAGCCGACCCTGACGTGGATCAAATCGCCGTTGCGATCGTACGAGTGCGGTACATCGAAGAGCTCGCCTTGACTGTGGAGCAACGTCAAATGCGAATGATCGTGGGCACGCGAGGAAGAAGAACGAAGAGGCAATGTCAGCAAGATATTCAAAGACAGGCGCGGTGAGGGGCCCAACAGACAACTCACGTGTGGCCTTCGAGTAGGGGATTCACCTCTGCCGGCAAGACCTTCTCGCGTATTTTGGCCATCCGCTCCGAGAGAGCGGGGAACTTGAGTTTCAGTGACTCGCACTGGTGTGCTGGCCCGTTCGACGCCTCGGCTGGAGCGTGGCGTTCGGTGTGCCGCGGCAACGGCGATGGGGTACTGGCTCGGCTTGATGCGGGAGAGGAGGGCGAGGGCAGATGTGAGACGTTCCAGAAAGGAGATTCGGGAGAGGCGAGAAATAGGGGCGTGCGTTCACCGCGGTTCTCGACGGGCGATGGCGCGCGCGAGGACTCGGGCGCAGACTCGGGCGGAGTTTGGGGCGAAGGCGGAGGCGCTGGCGGGCAGATGGGCGAAGACGGAGGCACTTGCGGGAAGATAAGAGGCGACGCGGCCGGTAGCGGCGACCAACCAGCTCCTAGCGGCAACAGCGATGGGGTACTGGCTCGGCTTGATGCGGGAGAGGAGGGCCAGGGCAGATGTGAGGCGTTCCAGAAAGGAGATTCGGGAGAGGCGAGAAATAGGGGCGTGTGTTGACCGCGGTTCTCGACGGGCGATGGCGCGCGCGAGGACTCGGGCGCAGACTCGGGCGGAGTTTGGGGCGAAGGTGGAGGCGCTGGCGGGCAGATGGGCGAAGACGGAGGCACTCGCGGGCAGATAAGAGGCGACGCGGCCGGTAGCGGCGACCAACCAGCTCCTAGCTTCTCGGCGACGGTTAGCTTGTGGGCCATGGTGGAGGACAGAGAGTCAGGCGAAGGTTGCGACGGGCTGGTTATATAACGGCGCCCCCGGGCGCATCTACCACACCATAAATGGAACCGCTGATCGCAAACCACAGCGGCATCGCGCGCCCCGGGCCATGTGAACTGTTCCCGTACGTTCTAGTGACGTTTGTGTGCGCCCAGTTGCAAACAGTAACCGCCGTCTCGAAGAATAGATGAAGTCTTATGGAAGCACCGTTGGGTCGGCTGGAAACAACCGAGAGTAACTCCCGTGATCGTGACATGTCCGGTCGGCACCGGCCGAACACAGGCGCACGCGCTTCACGCTGTTCGGTCCTACCACAGCTACCGCGTCATGGGTTGCTTGATTGTACCTAGAAACCTTGGCCCCAGCCAGTGAGTTGAATAAGTCTGTGTGACGTCCATACTTACTAAATAACGCGTTTCAGCGGGAACTCCAGAGGCTGGCGGATGGACTGTGCGCGAAGTCAAGCGTATCATTCGCGGCCTCTCTGGCCTGAACTTCGTGTACGCGTCTTTTCTCCGTCCAGCGCATCTAATCTGACTCTCATGCCGGCGTGTAGCGGTGCCGAGATCGTCGAAGTCGCGCCTGCGTACGACCACGGTGAGTAACATATTATGTGCAGTGCGAATACTTGACGAATGATCCACTCGTAGCGGACATTACCAGCATTGCGGCTGCCGATATTGCCCAAGACTTCATAGCAATGATGCTCACGTCTGCGCCCCCAAGTCGAGGGACGAGCGCAAGCCGTGGAAAGATGAATTGTAGAGCTTAAAGCACAGTACAGGGAAACTTACCACATACCTACATACGCTCTGCATCCCGCGCCTCGTGCTCACAGTTTACGTCTGGGCCACATCGCCCCGTGTGAGATAGGGGCACTGAGATTTGCCGTTCGAAGATGATCATGTCGCCATCTTCGCCTCGAGCACGTTCGCTCCGGCCACTCGCCTAGCTTTCTCTCCTTCTCTCATCATCCCACCACCTGCAATACATACCATGGCACCGCTCACCTCTATCCGGACATCCGACGACAAGATCGAGATTGTGAACCAGCGTGTGCTACCGCACACGGTTGAATGGCGTGTGATCGACACCATCGAGCAGGCGCATGCAGCTATCAAGACTATGCAGGTCCTAAACCTCTCATTAGAACTATTCGATGGTCTTGCTAACGTTATGTCTTAGTAGATCCGCGGTGCACCCGCGATCGCCTGCGGGATTTCCCACCTCTCAGCAGGACATACCCACTACCTATAACAGCTCATGGCTCACGCGGCGGCGCAAGACAGGCGGATCAGGCGCGGTGGCAATG